>CABHPQ010149742.1:0-21448 GCA_902168405.1 Peromyscus aztecus
TCTTCACTTTGCAGATCTGAAACGGTGTCCACTGAACATCTGCCACCCCCAAGCCATTGCACTGCCGCATTTCTAGGAGTTTCGCTGCCCTAGGAATCTCATATGAGTGGGGTCACAGCGTTTGTTTGATTTCACGTAACAACATGCTCGAGGCTCGTCCATGCCCATGGGTTAGAAATCCCTTCTTAGGTAAGACGCCACACTATCCCACCGTGTGGATAACGCCTGTTTTGGTTTTGTCTGCGCACGTGCATCCGTGGGTCCTGGGCTGCTTTCTCCACTTGACTGAGGTGATCCTGAGCGATTGCCGAGTGAACCCAGGCTGGGATTCTGGGTCACGGCCACTGTGCACAACTTTTGGATTGTCTGCTACTCCTAGCAGCGCCTGGAGGTCCAGTTACCCCCACCTTCTCGCTCCCCCATTACCGCCTGCGGTATCTGTATAGTAGCCATTCTGGCGGTTTTGAACTGCATCCCTTCTGGGAAACCGACAGTCTCCTTTCTCCGCCAACTACTCGTGCTCGTGGGGTGCTGCAGGTCCTTAACCGGTAATGTGCCCCTAGCCTGCTCCGAGGGAGAAAGCTCGGATGCCCAGGAGCCCGGGTCGGCGGGGACACCACCGAGTCGCGGTCCTCCCGCGTCTAGACCTGTTCGGTGGCACGCCGGAAGTGGATGAGGCTGGCCGGAAGTGAGCGCAACGCCGCAGCCCCGAGATGAAGCCGGCCGTGGATGAGATGTTCCCCGAGGGCGCGGGGCCCTACGTGGATCTGGATGAGGTGGGGGCTGCGGCAGCGCAGAGCGGGGCGTGCGGGCGGGAGCGCGGCCCGCAAACACGCGCGGGAGCCCACGCCCTTGGGGATCCAAAAGCTGCAGGCGGGTGGTGACGGTTGCAGGGCCGGAGTCCGTGTTGGGTCCATCGCAGCGAGGACGTAGGGTTTGCTCGTAGACAGCTCTCTGACTGCGGCTCCTGATAAAGGGAGAGGAATCCCAAGCTGGGCTTATGGACTGACTGGCCGCCAGCACCAAGCCCTGGGGGGAAGCATTTGTGTGCCTTGCGCTGGGACTCGGTGAAGGTGAATTCGTGTAGACACACAGTTTTGGAGCGGCCTTATGCCTTTGGTCTCCACCATGGTCACAGAGCGATTTTATCTGGAACAAATGTTCCAGTGAGGTGGCCGGCTCTTGTATAGCAGAGCCTCTTGCACCCCCTCAAAGCTCAGAGAGTAGAGATGCTCAGATGCAGCCCTGTCCTTAAGAGAGGTCAGGCGTGGCCAGAAGAGGCCGGTTGCAAAACCGAAGTGTAATAAGAGCAAGGGTGGGGGGTGGGGTGCCCTACAGAAGTAACCATGGGAGTTTGGTTGGTTCAGTTGAGGCTCAAGAGAGGAGCTTCCCTTGAGCCAAATGGTGAAGGATGAGTCCTGTTGTCATGTGGACATGGATAAAAAGAGCCATCGGAGCAGAGCTCCGGAAGAGTGATGCTCCCTGGCCCACAAAAGGAAGGGAATGCCATGTAGTTGGGCATGGAGGAGAGGGAACAGGCAGGGCCGCATCATGGAGCCTGCAGAATGAGTGTATGGGCTCTGTGATCCAATGCTGAGGCTGTTGCATCCAGCCCCAAGCTCCTCAGTCCTGCAGCAGGTGGTGTGAGGGCATCGAAGTGAGGAGACACAGGCCGACTTCCTGTGGAGGTTGGTCCTTTGGAGGCTCTGGAGTTTGGGTGTGTAGGGAGACAGTGGAGAAATGGAAACAGGAAGATTTAAGACTCGAAGAGGTTCTGACTGAGGCAGTGAAGGTAGGGGGAGCTTGGTCAGGATTTCAGAGGCAGAATCTGTATGGCTTACTGTGGTGATGGGGCTGGGGAGGGAGGCAGAGAGTCCAGAGAGCAGATTTGAAAGGGAGCAGCAGAGGTGGTCAACTGTATGAGAACCAGGAGAGGGTTGAGCATGCAGCCTTGGGCCGTTAGGGTCCAGGCAGAAAGGGGCCTGGGCCACCTGTCCGGGGTGCTGCTGCCTGAGGTCTCTGCTCCTACCTTCCGGGTGACTAAATGGCACAGAGTCCTGAGAGCATCCTATCTCACAGAGTAGGTGAGGCCTGATTTTACCACCACGGTATGGTGGCCGCCCTGGAGGGTCCTCTGAGAGCAGCATCCCAGACCTCAGTGCTGGATGGTCAGCTTCCCAAGGGGAAGGGCTGCGTTCTCAGTCAGCAGACTTGCTGCTGCACTTCTGTGGCCTGTGGCGTGGTCCAGGAGGGGGCTGAAGACCCCAGCAGGAGAGTGGTACACAGGGCGATGCCAAGGAGGACTCGAGGACCACGGGACCTTGAGAGACCTTTGAAATAATTCGCTTGGCTTCCCCTCACACTACTTCCTTTGTCTGGACAGTCCTGGCTCCAGCATGAGCAATCTTCCTGTCACCAGCGTTCTGTCCCAGGGAGTGGGGTGGATATGGTAATGGACCTACCGCCTGCTTTTAGAAAACAAAACACATGAACGACCTCACCTTTCATTCTCCAGGCTGGAGGGAGCACCGGCCTCCTGATGGACTTGGCAGCCAATGAAAAGGCAGTTCATGCGGACTTTTTTAATGGTGAGTGTGCCAGCATTGGGTGCCAGGCTTAATCTGAATTTCCTCTGCCGTGGGCAGCTTTGTGTCATGGATAATTTGGATCGTGGAACAGTGTAGCCCAGAGCTTATGCCCCTCTCAGTCCTGTGCCAAGTTTATGGAGTGGTTAGCTCTGGCTGTCAGCCCTATTTGAAGGGAAAAACATGAAATAAATCCCTGCCCAGCTCACTACCCAAGGTTAAGTTTGAGCACTGGTATGGACAGCATATGCAAATGGACACATTGCTTATGGCCTGGATCCCAGACCTGGGCATAGGGACCTGCATGGCTCTGTCTTCCCTCTGCTCTGTCCTGTTGATGGCTTGTGTCCCATCTTTCCTGGGTCACGCCTGTTTGCCCACCTGGATTCTCATGTCCTCTGCTGCCTTTGCAGAGGGACAGCTGTGCTGTGCTTGAGTTCAGCCTGTGTCTGAAGTCAGGACGGAGGGCGTACTTCTGTCTCATAGCTCAGAGCTTTCTTGGTTAGAATATTTTACCGAAGAAACAGTGAAAGCCGACTGTAAAGTCTCCGGGCATGTGACAGGGCATGTACGTCTTGTCTTCTGATGTCTGAGGGCTTCATGCCTACTAGTTAACCCTTACTTAGGTTCAAGTGGCAGGTGGAAATTTAGGCTAAGTTTCCCATTGGGAGGGTGGGAGTGTTTTTCCCCTCTTTCATCCCCCCTTAGCTCTGTGGTGCATGGCTCTCCAAAGAACTGTGTCTCTTCCTGCCATGTTGGTTTCTAGCTTACTAGGGCCCTGAAGCCCTGAGTCCGGATGGGTTTGGGGGCTCACTGGCAGGTGGCTGCTGCTTGAGTGGGGAAGCCATCTGTCAGACGGTGCATTCCTCCCTGGGGACACTGCTTCTTCCCAGCTGGTGTCAGAAGGGGTGGGGGGTGGGGCAACACACGTAACACTGGAGCCTTCAAAGACATCTCTCTAAATTCTGTTCAAGGAGTAGATGGTGCAGGACTGCTTCCCAGTGCAGCCCTGTGGCCCTTGGGAGGCTCCTGGCTCTGCGGGGTGTGCCACCTGTAGGGCTCGCAGTGTTGAAACAGGACTCCTTCAGAGTCCCATTCATCTGGGTCAGCTCACGGTCCTTGAGGGACCAGCTGTCACCGTGTTCACTGCGTGCGATCCTATAGGCAACAGGTGGCCTGGCCTGCACTGTCAGGGAGCACCTGGTATCGTGGGCAGCAGACACCCGGCTCCCAGTGACCATGCTGGACAGGAAGGAATCGGAAAGGGTCCCTGTCTCCGCTCCTGCCTACTCAGTGCCTGAGCTCAGGGGAGTGTGTGCTGTTCCACAGTTTGTGCCAAACCCCGGTGCTTAGGAAGCCGTTTATTGTGGGAGGCCTATGAGACTTTTGGCTCCTCAGACAGATGGGCTGTTGTCTGGTAGACATAGGTCCTAACTGGATCTGACTCTCTCTTGCCTTCCTGTGGTTTATAAGTAGTGGAGATCTACACAGGCTGCAGACGGGCAGATGGGACCCTGGCAAGCTGACCGGTGTTGTGTGGAGAGCACTATCATAGAGCACTGTCTCTGGTGACAGGAGTGTCAGGGCAGTAACCACCCAGAGGGACAGGTGATGCCGAGGTCAGGAGGCGGGAGAGTGGAGCAGTCCTGCATGGCCAGAGCTGCGCTGTGGACACGGCCCTTTGCCCAGCTGCATGGCCAGAGCTGCACTGCGAACACAGCCTTTGCCCAGAAAGGCCTAGTGTGAGGAAACAGGAGGCTTCCTGCCTGCCTGTCAGCTCTGGCTGCCCAGGAGACAACTCTGCACACTCTACTCTCCCGGTGCAGGGACGGCACTGCTGCTGTCCTCACACAGGGATGGCCTCCAACCTGCAAGGTGGCTGTGCCTGTGTCCACAGCACCCCGTGTGCTTTAGAGAAAATGCCTTCTAAATTAAAACATGATTAATTGTAGCCGGAAGTTTTCTGTGCCCTGCCCGGCCCACAGCAGCTTATAAAATAATCACAGAGCTTAATATTAATTACAAACTGTTTGGTCTGTGGCTCAGGCTTCTTTCTAGCTAGCTCTTTCATCTTAAATTAACCCTTTTCTATTAATCTATGTTTTTCCATGTGGCTTCATGGCTTTAGCTGTGTTCCATTACATCTTGCTCCCCCAGCAGCGCTCAGCATCTCCTCCAACCCTGCCTTTCTCCTCCTGGTATCTCTGCTTGGATTTCCTCCCTGCCTCTAAGCTCTCTTGCCATAGGCCAAAGCAGCTTATTTATTAACCAGTGGTAGCAACACATGTTCATAGCGTATAGAAAGACATCCCACAGGCTCAGGCTCATTATTAACCAGCTCTTACAATTTAACTCAACCCACTCCTCTTAATCTATGTTTTGCCACGTGGCTTTGTGGCATTTCCTGTTCTCTCTCAACTTGCTTTTCGTGGCGGTGTCTCTCTGACCCCACCCTTCTCCTCCCTGTCTCTCTCTCGGATTTCCCGCCTGGCTCTGTTCTGCCTTGCCATAGCCCATAGCAGCTTCTTTATTAACCAGTGGTAGCAACACATACTCACAGCATACAGAAAGACATCCCACAGCAGTTAAGAATATACTGTAGACAGTACTGTCCCCCAGAGTTCCATCTGCTCCCCCTGGCTGGATAAAGTTGAGAGCCTTCTTGGGGAGTCCTCTGCTGTCTACCACTTTCTCTGCCTTTCCAGCTGTTGTCAAATTCATTTGGAAGCAATGTCCTCTCTTGCCTGTTGGGTCCTTGTTATTATTTTTTTTTTTTATTTGTTTTCGTAGATTTTGAAGATCTCTTTGATGATGATGATGTCCAGTGAAGCTGTCCAGTCGTATATGCTCCACTTTTGTGATGTGTCTCGAATTTCTCAGAACAGGATCAGATGATCATAGAGACCTTGCAAAGATCACTAGAAATCAGGATCTGGTCAGCCAAAGGAGGGGGACTGTTTGAACCAGCTGGATGCTGCTGTCTCTGAGAATGCTAGCCCCTTGTTCTTATTTAAATTAAAAAACAGTACCATAACACGCAGGGTAATTTTAATTCCTGACTTTTGGATGAGTGTTGCAATCTCCTCCTCCCCTTATGCAAACACGTACTATTCCCATAGCAAACACACCATGCTGCTGCTTTCCATGTGCAGCCAATGGGACCCACTGACTGGGCCAGCATGGGCTCTGCAGGCTGTGCAGATGGCTGCCAGAGCACTTTGAAGACCTGTCTAAAGGTGCCCTTGCCCTGTGGTTGGAGACCCCTGTGCCCCACATCTTTCTTCAGCCTCCCAGTCAGAGCTGCTGCTACTGCAGAACCCCAGGTGGAAAGATTCAGGGTGCCTGGAGTGGTGATTTTAAGGAGGTGCCGTCTCCCTGAGAAATGCTGTGCTGGTTCTTCTCAAAGGAGGATACAGAGGCTGTGGGGGACAGTTTTAAACTGTGAAGGCTTGAGGAGACCTGTACCAGGTTACACTGTTTACCATTTTCAGAGCAGGAGTTGCCAATGCCTTAGTGTCCTTATTGGCAGACAAGGATGCTGGTGTCTGAGGTGTTTCCTGGTTTGGGGATCCCCAGTCTTCAGCATGTAGGAAAGACCTTGGGTAAAGTAAAGAGAGCTGTGTAGTAACTACTCACATGTGCAGAGAACCTTGTAAGGACTTGGCGTGGCCCAGAGACCAGAGCTAGGAACCCCAGAGGACTGCCTTCTGGCCTTAGTTCAGACTAGTGTAGTCCAAGCTGCATCAGGGTAGTGATCTGCACATGTGAGCCTGTGCATGCTCTGTGGTGTCCACCTTTCCCTTCACAGACGCCCTGCGGCTCCTTCAGTGCTGAGGAGAGGAGGGAGCTCCCTCTCCTCTGACCTGTCAGGGTCAACTCCAGAGGAAAGGAACTTCAGCTTCTGCCTGATGCTGGCACTTGCTCTTTCCAGTGACACACCTTCACGGAGCTTGTGCCTCATTGGGAACACTTGGGGACATTTCGGTTGGCCTACTTTCTGTCAGGTCTCACACAGTCTCACAGCCACCAGTGGCCATGCTTCTGCTGGGGAGATGGAAATGCCAACATTCTATGAGAGAGCCTTTCCTTAGCCAGGGCAGGGGAGCAGCAGGTGACCCACACAGTGACAGCCATGATTTATTTGGAGAGTGTTTTCTGTTAACCAAGAATTTTGTGGTCCTTGTTAAGCCTCTGAGGGAGGGTGCTAGGGCAGTCCTGTGTGGGTCACATGGCCTTTGAGACAGCAGTAGAGAAGACTTGTTTGGTGTCTCAGTCTGTCTGCCACAGGGAAGGACTTTGGAGGGAGTGCTTCCTCCCCTGCTTCAGGTTTGCTGCTGGGTTGGGTAAAAGCTTCCATCCCCCTGTGGACACTGCCCCAGGATCAACACCAGCCGTGTGAGCAGGAAGACACTTAGGTGTTACCAAGATGTGGGAAAGTGCCAGGGAGGAGACTGACCTTGGAGTTTGTGTTGTTTTGTTTTTGAGACAGATTTCACTATGTGTGCCCGCCTGTCGTGGAGCTTGCTGTGTAGACCTGGCTGGCCTCAAACTCACAGAGATCTGCATCCCGAGTACTGGCACTAAAGGTATGTGTCACCCCGTCCAGCAAGAATCCAAGTTTGTGGCAAACTGAAGCTGAACCAGACGCTCTGCTAACAGCCGTGCCTTTGAAGAGGGCCCTCACTGGTTTAGAAATTCCACTGCTGTGAGTACTGCTGGGAGCCGGAAGAGATGCTGAGAAAAGTCTCAAAAGGCTCCTTGTCCCTCCAGTGGCCAAAGCTGGGCATTCAGGAGCCGTGTTGTCCTTTATCCACCATGACCTACAGGCCCCAGGTGGGGTATCAGCCAGGGTCAACTGAGCTTCCTGCTTCAGCGACTGTGAGGCACCACAGGCCTTCTATCAGAAGTATCCAGCCCTGGATCAGCTAGTGCAGATTTTTGGGCAGCATTGAATTGTCCAAGCTACACTGTAGGTTCTGAATAATGGTTCCCTGATGAACCAGAATACAGTTCTAACGGCTGCTAGGTGACTTTTGAGGAGAGTCAATGATGTGTGCAGTCAGGTGGCTTGTCACCTCAAGGGCAGCAGCAGGGAAGTCTAGCAAGTCACTGTGTGAGGGATGACCTTGTATCCAGCATCAGGCCCACCATCTGACATATGGTAGGTTCTCAGCAAATGTCTGCTAACTGTAACCACACAACAGCATGCCTGATGTGCATGGGATTTGCAGACCATGTCCTAGGTCCTAAGGAGGAGAGAGATGCTGAGCCTTGTCCCGGCAAGAGCCCTGATTCCATCTGTAGTGGCTCGACTTAAGTCACCTCCCAAAGGCTGTGCCTCATATTTCCCGGGCTGGGTTTCCTGGGGCGGGGGGGGGAAGCACAAAAGCAGACAGCTGACCTTGGAATTGGAGAATGTGCAAACAGGGACAGCCTGACACCAACCTAAAGAGGACAAGGAACCTAAACACACCTGCAATGTGCTGCCTGGCCCAGGATGTGTATGAGAGAGGGGCTGGTTAACAGGGTCCTGGAGCCCAATGTCTGGGTCAGAGCCCAACTGTCCCCGTGGTCTGAGGCTGGCCTGTCTCCTGAGCTCTAAGGTAGCAATACCATCTTCCTGTGGCTACAAGGAGAGTCAGCCAATTACTCAGGTAACATTCAGCAGCATCCTGCACATGGCGGCCAAATACCATGTAATATCTGTTTTTAACACATCAATGTTTATGGATTGCAAGAATTCTGCTTACCCTTGGCTTTCCTGTAAACTCCCGAGCCCCGTGGAATTCCTGCCCTTCCGGTGGACACTGACTTGCCGTTTGGCCCAGGTGGTCCAGGATTCTGAGGTGCCAGGCCCCATACTGTGTTATCCTCAGAGGCCACCAGCAAGGCCAGATGATGGTTGGTTTGGAAGTCACTCTAGAAGCAGGTCACAGAGCCAAAGTGCAATATTCTTTAGAAAAGTGAACTTAAAAATGGCACAGAAAACAGTAAAAAGGCGTTTGTAGGACAGCCTGTCCATATGGTAAATACACAAAAACAGCTGGTAAGATGTAAATGTTCCGAGAAGATGAAACCCTGTCCGTTGGTGGTGAAGGGGGTGGGGGCTTGATGTCATGAATCTGCACCCAGCATCTGCACATAGGACAACACTATAATAGCAAGACACTCTAGTTTCCTTACCACAGTGGCCAGATTATCCAGATAAAAAGTGATAAGGAAAGCCAACCTAGAGCAGATACCTGAGAGGCATGCACAGAGCGTCCCACGCAGCAGCAGTGGGTACATCCTTCCCCCATGCTGAGACAAGTGTCTTCTGTTGGTCTGTGTGGCAGCCCTGTGGCAACAGTGATGGACACCAAAGGTGCGTGTGCCATTGCACAGCAGTGCAGTAAAGGGACATTTCTTCAAGAGTTTTCACTAACAAAATCGTGGGACCACAATAGATGCTCAGCTGCTGGGAAAGTGATATGTACCATCTTGCACTCACTGAACAGTGAGCTAGACTTCTTACCTTATCACAGAGGGGACTCCTCAGGGCCTATGGGTGGGAAAGGTGAGATACAGAGTGGCATTAAGTGACATTTTTACCTGTTTACATACATGTACAAAAATAATGTTCACTGTGAATAAAGGTATATATTTTTGGGTGAGTATATATGATGCATCTATGTATACAAACCTTATTACCTGTACAGCCCGTGTTAATCTATGGACTGTGATCACAAACACCTACACATGTGATTATATGTGTATGTGTATGCTATTGTTCCTAAAAGGTCATGCTTTCAGCCCTATGAGGAAGCATGTGCACATCAGGCATGAGAGCTGGAGCTCAGAGAGCAGGGACAGTGCTGGCACCCCCTAGATGGAGCTCTTGCAGGTGGCCCTATGCAAGCAGAAGGGGAGCCTTAGACGGTGCTTAGTCTAGAGGGAGGGAGGAGGATGGAAAGCCAAGGTGTGTGGCCACCTGAGGTGGGCCGTCCTAGGTAGAGGCTGGCACCCAGGCTGGGGTCTTACTCCATTTTCTTCAGTTTATTTATAGCTAAAATAAAAAGGAAGGTTGACCATCAGGGACAAAGTCTGTTAGCCGGTATGTGCTGTGAAAGAGTGAGTGACTTCATGGCTTGGCACTCCCTGGGACTTGAGGTACATTTGGTCCGCAAGCATGCAAATCCTCTTTCCTAGCCAGTTTTATCTGGATGACCTGGGTATTGCTCTGGAAGGGACCTACAGAGGGAAGAATTCCTCTAAAGAGCAGGTGCACCAGGCTCTCCTAGAGTCTCCCTGTACTCAGGGCTGACTGCTCACACTGGGGCAATGCAGAAATGGATTTCTAAACTGCAGATTGGGGCTTTCTGCATGCAGGACCTGGGATGTTTGTTCTGGTCAGTAGTCTCTGGTTGGGTGTTTTGTTTTGCTTACTTTTTGCTTTTGTCTATTTTCACTTCAGTTTTTATTTTGCTGAGACTTAATTTATACAGTGACCCGAGAAGCTCAGCCTTGTGTCCCCAATTGTACCCAGTGCAGTTGCATAAATGTTGGAAAAGCCTGAAAGAACTCTTGCTGAGGCAGGACAACCACAAGACCCACCACAAGTAACATTTGGGGTAATTATAGATTTATTTATTTGACATCGTGATGAACATGGTTCCAAAAGATGCCACTCATTGCAAGCCAGTGTGGAGCCTCGCATTTATCCTCAGAACATTCTGAGGAAGGGCACAGTGGGCTCACTTTGCAGATGGGCAAGCCGCAGCTCACAGGGTAGGATGAGCACCCAGCCTAGTGCTGAGGTGAGCAGCAAGATAGACTGTCTTTGGCTGCAATGTCCATGTCTGTAAGAGACTCAGGGTCTTATCTCAATCAGCGACCTGAGGCAGGGCATCTGCCTCCCCTGCCTGTGCTCTGTTGTCTTCACTGAGGGGGTGACTGCACTACTGACTTCAAGACACTGACAGTTTCTCTTCAGCTATATACTCTCGAGGAAATGGACAAGGTAAGACTCTGAGGAGGTGTTCACAGTTCACACATCTGACATGCTTTGCCAAGAACAGTTTGCCTATGTCAGAAACTATAAATCAAGAGTAAGCATGTCCAAGCTAATGAAAAAGTGGCAAAAGATGTTTTGTGTATAACTCATTTATAACTCCATATAAATGTTCAGAGAGCTCCTGTGTGATGCCCAGACCCATCAGCCACCATCAAAATGCAAATTAAATGGACAGTGAAGATCTAGTCCACATTGATTTCAACAACCTAAGTGTAAAGTTAAAAAGATGGCATCAAATATCCTCACAATGATGGGGTCACCCTTGAACTTCCACAGCTAGTAGGAGTTTCATGTGATGTGATCACAATGAAAAGCTTCAGTTTCCTAAATTATATGATGTGCAGAACACTTTCCCCCAAAGTCCACATGTAGGTATTTCCCCAAGAGAAATGAGGAATATGCATGCACTACAGAGAATTTTCCCAAGGCGCAGCATAAATATGGATCCCTGAACAAGCCCAGGCTGGGTTAGGTGGCTTTTAATGAAGGCGTTAAGGAAATTCATCAGCCTTTCAACAGATGTGCTTGAACTAAATATTTACTTGGAGGTATTATCTCCAGCCCTTTCCTCACATCGAACATAAAAATTAATTTGAAGTGGATCATTGATGGAAAGCTACATTACTAAAACAAAACAAAAAACAACAAACCAACCCAAAACAAACAAAACTAGAGTTTCACGGCTGTCTTAGCAGTAGACAAGGTTTCAGGGCAAAATCAAAAACAATGGAGAAACTAGTAACCTCAATCTAAACGTTAACACTCCTCGAAGAACATATGCTGAACTGAGCTCGGCATGGGAACATGCCCTGTGCTTGAGTCCCTCTGTAATGAGCCTCAGCTGAGCTTGTCAGTAAGCAGGCCCAGACCTAACACAGCCTGTGTCCAGGTAGCAGCCAGTCACAGATGGCCAACCACGTTTAGGTAAGGGAAAGCAGGTGGGTCATTCGAACCTCGCCGGCTTTCTGACTGTGCCAGAGCATCATGGCCACTGGAGCTCTTGAGCCTGTTCTGGATTTGAGGGTGTCCTCTGTGCAAATGCTCAGTTAATCTCAGCTTGTTTGGAGTTTTTCTAATTTAAGAAAAATAGAAAAGCAAAAAAAACATTTTCACTGCATTGTAAAACCCCAGTAAGAAGATAAACACCTCCACCCTGTAAGCTAAATACTGAGTAGATACTGTACCAGAGAAAACTGTTTTTATATATAATCCATAGGATAGCAAAAATTTTAAGTGTGACAGTTCTAAATGTCAAGAGGTATGTGACTCCACTGGAACTCACCAGTAGGGATGATACAAATTTATAATCACACAGGAGTAGGATTTACCAGGTTCTTATAAAGCCAGACACATTCTTCAACAGGGCAGCAGTTTTAATCCTAGATACCTAATGAAGAAAATTGGAAATGCCATCACAAAAAACCTTATGCATAACATTCACTGCCTTATTAGTGTCCAAAACTGAAAAGATGCCCACCAAAGATACATATCTAAAATTTAAAATATGATATATATAAAATAGGGGTAGCGAATGCAAACAGAAAAGTGCAGGCTGCTGACACACACATCAATGCAATAACACCTCCCAGCACAATGCACCAGATGCACAATGCACAATGCTCCACAGCACAATGCTCCCAGCACAATGCACAATGCTCTAGTGGTGAAATTGTAGATGAGGGTTGAAGTCTAGAGGAGCCTGCTTTACTGCACTTCAGATGAGCGTGAAGCGTATCACCCTGTCTTCCAGTTCCTCACTCTTGACTCTCTTCCTGCCCCAGCACTGTGTTTTGGAAGGGGATAGCTTGTCTTGTTTCCAAGCTCACAGCTAGAGAGCAACTTTATCTAGGATGAACCGTACCTTGAGTATGATCTATACCTGGTTTAGGGATGCATAAATGGGATGTTTGTTGGTGTTGGGATGGATTAAAGACCATTGGATGTTTTTTTGATGAGGTTAGTGTAGTATGCAAATGAGAAAGATAGAAGTTTTGAGTGGCCAGGGTGGGGCGTTACAGATTAGATAGTGTTCCCCCTTCACCAAAGTCATATTTTGTAGTCCTCACTTCTGGTGCCTCAGAATGTGGCAGGTTTGAGTCTGGAGACAGAACCTTAAGTAAGTTGTTAAGGTAAATTGAGGTTGCATTAATGAGTCAATCCAATATTGCTATTATCCTCATAAGAGGAGAATAGGACAAAATACAGGGCTAAAAATCTCTAATCCAAGGAAAGACCTCAGAAGAAAGCAAGGTACCTTAACTTTAGACTTCTAGCTTCCAGAACTCTGAGTAGTAAGTTTTTGTTGTTTCATACATAAGTTGTTTGTCTTAGTTAGGTTTCTATTGCTGTGAAGAGACACAATGACCATGGCAACACTTATAAAGAAAACATTTAATTGAGGGGCTCACTTGCAGTTTTAGAGGTTCAGTCCATTATCATTATGACAGGAACATGGTGGTGCTGGAGTAGCTGAGAGTCCTACATCTTGCAGGCAACAAGAAGTCAACTGACTGTCACACTGAGGGAAACTTGAGCATAAGACCTCAAAGCCCACCCCCACAGTGACACACTTCCTCTAAAAATGCCACACTTCCTAATACTGCCACTCCCATTAGGGGCCATTTTCTTCCAAACCACCACATTGTTTGATGAATACCCTGGTGGAACACTTCAGCTGCCATGGCATACAGAGAGGCCACGGTGTGTAGGGAGACTGTGGGCAGATCACACAGGGTCTTTGTCCAGGGCCCATTCATCATCTAAAACTGTGAAGCTCTAGAATGTAGGTGTCTTCCTACTAAGCAATTCTTCCTCCCTGTTCTACATTTTTGGGGGGAGGATTTCATTGATTATTCTTTTTTTTTTTTTTTTTTTTTGGTTTTTCGAGACAGGGTTTCTCTGGGTAGTTTTGCGCCTTTCCTGGAACTCGCTTTGGAGACCAGGCTGGCCTGGAACTCACAGAGATCTGCCTGGCTCTGCCTCCCGAGTGCTGGGATTAAAGGCGTGCGCCACCACTGCCCGGCATTCATTGATTATTCTTAAAGCTGATTACTGCAGAGGTGTTTTAGAGCCCATTTGTGCAGTACTTTATGGTAGGGCTGATAGTACCATGACATTTCATAGTCGGCTTATTCATAACTTGAAACCTCACCTATGACCTGTTTCTGTACCTCTTAACCCTTCGTTATGTCTCCCATAACATGTTATATGATTTCTAAATACTTTATATGCCACTTGTTACTTTTACTCATAAGTATTAAAAGTTTTTTTTTTTTTGTTTTGGTTTTTCGAGACAGGGTTTCTCTGTGTAGCTTTGCGCTTTTCCTGGAACTCACTTGGTAGCCCAGGCTGGCCTCAAACTCACAGAGATCCACCTGCCTCTGCCTCCCGAGTGCTGGGATTAAAGGCGTGCGCCACCACCGCCCGGCTTTAAAAGTTTATATTGTGCTTTATCTTAAAAATCCAATGCTGAATAATAAAACAGCATAAAACAGACAAAATAGCCAAATAGAATAACATAGACTCTAGAAATGGGCTGTGTATACAGGGACTCTTGGTTTATGGCAGGTGACATGGTACAACACTGGGGAATAAATTTAAAACAATCAGTGCGGAATGTTCTGGAAAAACCCAGTCTTAGTGTGTCAGGAGACTGGAGAAAGGTGGGCTGAACTGGGACAGTACAGAACAGCAGGTAGTTGGCTTTCTGTTAAGAGCAAAACACGTGGGTGCCCACTGTTTGGGCAAGAGAAGGGCTCCTATAATGGCTGCGACAAAAGTGACTTAGCCTAGGGTGACAAATTCCTTGCACCACAAGCACCAGGTTCTACATCATGGAGCTATATGCACCAGTCTCACAGTTTTGTCTGTTTATACTGGGCTACAAAAGTGCATGGGGGCCGGGCAGTGGTGGCGCACGCCTTTAATCCCAGCACTCGGGAGGCAGAGGCAGGCGGATCTCTGTGAGTTCGAGGCCAGCCTGGGCTACCAAGAGAGTTCATGGAAAGGCGCAAAGCTACACGGAGAAACCCTGTCTAGAAAAACAAACAAACAAACAAAAAGTGCATGGGGACATGGCAGTCATGGTTCAGGATGACTGACTACTTACAGACAAACGAAGACAGCAAGACTTAATACATGAAAATCAATTCTATGTATATAGATACCAAAATGAAAGAATAAGAAAAGAAAAGAAAACATAAAGAATAAAAAAAGTATTCTGTGAGATCTAGTGGGGACAAATATTCTTTCAAGATGTCAGAATTCAGTAACCCTGTAGGGAATGACTAAACTGAGTTTAAGAAATTATGTTGACTCAAGTTAAAAAAACAAACAAACTAGTATTACTATGACTATGGAAGCTGCAAAGTGGGAGAAGGTTTGCAAATTATGTAACCAATAAAGGGCTTGTATCCAGAACATGTAAAGAGTTTTGACAATAAATATGAAAAAGAAAACAATACAGTAGGAGAATGGACATGCCATGTATACTTCCTCCAAATATTCAAATGGCTATAAATATGAGAAAAGCTAAACTCATTGACTGTGGATGCTTACAGTGGTGACATGCCCACTATGCACTGGAGTGGATAAAGTGCATGAACAGACAAGACAGTGCTTGTCCACAGTGATGCACAGCAGCAAATTATTCCTGATAAGAATTTCCTGCAGGAATCTGTTTCATTCACACACACACACACACACACACACACACACACACACACACACACACGCATGATGTGTAAAGAATGTAGAATTGGGGTCCTAATGAGATGTCAGGGTGTAAATTGCCGATGTGTGACCTGGTGAAGGAGGAGAGTCAGGATGAGGGAAAAATACACTGGATTCCAAGAAGAGATAAAAGAACAGAGCTGGAAAAACAAAAGGCGTGGTTCCTTGAAGAAACATTGTTTCTAGGAATGCCCTGTTTATAGTCCTTTTTCAGGTGACCTCCTTTACCACAATTGAAACATTTGACATTACTATTTTTCTTCAAACCTCTGGAAATCACCTCTCCTATCAAAGCATCATCATGGTCATGAGATTCAATACTAATTATATCTTGGATCCATGCCTCCAAGGGTGCTGATCTTGCCTTCAATGGCCTAATTACCCTTTTGCATTGTGTGTTAGTATTTTCAAAAGCCAGAGATTTAATTATTATCTGTCTAGATTCTGAATTTGGTATCATTCTATTTACTGCTGAAGACAGCCTTTGTAAGAAATTCGTGAAGGTTTCTTTTGGGCCCTATATAACTTTAGTGAATGACTCAATTTTCTTTCCTACTTCTTCAATTCTGTCCCAAGCATTCAAGGCTGCCATGTGGCATAAAATTAGGGTGCGGTCATCATATAAAGATTGTCTTTGTATGTCAGCATAACCACCTTCTCTAAGAAGTTGATCTTGGGAAATTTCCATACCTCTAGCCCTACATTGTTGTTCAACAGTCTTAGCCTTATCTTTCTACCAGGTCCTCCACTGTAACTGTGGACCAGCCTTTAAAACAGCTGTAACTAAATCTTTCCAGTCTTGAGGGATAATTCTATTACAAGTTGACCACGAGTTTAACATCTGCTTTACAAACGGAGAATATATATCATATGACACTATAGCTTCCTTGAATCTCTTCAATCTAACATTTGCACAGGAGTCCAATCAGTTTGTATACAACCTTGAGCATTTGGCAGTTCCTGTAAGGTTACTAGATAGATTAAGGTTGGCTGTTTGAAAGCCTTAGGCTGTTTGTCTGTAACCATTTAATGCAATGCTAAGATTGGTTCACCTTTAAATTCCTCTGTCTGGGTCTGAATTTCTCTATGATCTGTTTTTAACAAGTTTTTCTAAAATTTTTATCTCACATTAACCAACTTTTTAAAATGATAAAACAGAAATGATCAAACAAATAATATTTATAATTGACATTACACCTATCCTATCAACATTAATTATCCTCTCATTTAATTGTTCCATTTTCAGACTGCCTAATGTATTATCAAACAGAGACCAAACACTCTCCATTGTAAAAATGTTTCCCATTTTTTAATGTGAGAAAATATTCTCTTTTAACTGATTTCTCCTTTTAAGAAATCTTAATTGACTCACCGGATTTGCTGACAGTGACAATTCAGATGTGAGGCTGACTGCTTCTCTGTAGGACAGTAGAGGCCCAAACAGATTTCAAGGCAGCTACCAAAGTGTGGTAGCAATCCGAGATGGGGATCCAGAGAAAGCCCACAACCCACCAGGAGAGAAGAAACCAAAGAAACTCCAGCTCACTTGGGGTAGAGACTCTGGCAAGGCAACAGGCAAGTGGTTTTTTCATGAATTTGTGACCCACCTTGGATGCCAAATGTAACATGAATTTTAAATGGTCTTTTTTATAAAAAAACAAAAACAAAAACAAAAAACCTAGAGCCAGATATTAGGGTAAAAGCTGAAAGATCAGAGAAACGGAACAAGCCAGTCATGTTTTTTACCTCAAGAGAGTGAGTTCCTGTTTCCTCATGCCTTATATACCTTTTTCTACCCTGCCATCTTACTTCCTGGGATTAAAGGCATGTGTGCTTCCCAAGCAAAGGCATGAGATCTCAAGTGTTGGGATTAAAGGTGTGTGCTATCACTGTCTGGCCTCTATGTCTAATCTAGTGGCTGGCTCTGTCCTCTGATCCCCAGATAAGTTTTATTGGGGTGCACACTATATCACCACATAGAATCCACAAGGTTGAAGAAGTAGCTGAGATAAAACCAAGGGCATAGAGAATCAAGACAAATTATAGAAAAAAAAATCCCAAATCTAGAAAAAGAATTGGACATCCAAAACTACAAGAGGCATTTATTTTTTAAATCTAAATTCTTTGTATATTTATTTAGAATTTATTCTTTTTTTATAATATTTTAAATTTATTCATTGAAATTTTCATCCAGGTATATAATATATCTTGATTACATCTACCTGACTCTTCCCTTTTCCAACTCCCCTCAGGACCACCTAACACATCTCTCTTCCAACTTTACCCATGTACATATGGGCAACACTGATTTTACTCAGTGGATTAAAAATAAATACACTCAAGAGACATTTAGAAATCCAAACACACACAACTAGAGTTAAACCTCTTCACTGTATATTATATAGTCAAACTGTCAAAAGTATTTTTAAAAACCTAAAAGCTGGAGTGGAGAAATAGCAACTTATCTATAAAGGCAAACACATCAATATAATATCAAACCTCCCATCAGCAACCTGAAGAGAAAGGAAAGTGCGGAATGATCCCTGAAAGTAAATAACTGTCAACCAAGATTACAATAACCAGCAAAATTATGTTTTAAACTTGAGTTTCATGAGAGGAATAGACAACAAAGGAGAGCTAGGGAGGATACATCATGTCCAACAAAGTAAACTAACAAGTCAAAAATACCAACACAACTATCCAGCCATGCAGGGAACAACCAACAAAGGCACAGGAATCAACAAGTCCCTCTTAGTAACAACCTCCCATTGAAATGACTTGGACTCACCAATAAGGACATGCAAATGGTTGGAAAAAACAACAACAAAACAAACAAGCAAACAAAAACAAACACACAACAAACCAACATCCAACTATCTATAGTCTACAAGTAACACACCTCACAGACAAAGGTACCCATAGCCTGAAAGTCTAAGGATGGAAGTCAATATCCCAATCAGAGAGGAGCCATAAACAAGCTGGTGGCATAGACTTGAATCCACAATTAGAGAAGATGAAGATGAAAAGCATTACATATTAACAAAGGGGAGTTCATCAAGTGATATAATAGTTGTAAATATATATCAATACATTTCATAAAAAAATCACTAATGAGCATAAGAGGACAGGCATATCATGCTGTAATAATAATGGGTGACATGCTGTGCCCCACTGACATCTCCAGATAGGGCCCCTGAGTGAATGTCAACAAAGAAAGTGCAGAGTTAGACTATGTCATAGATCAAATGAACTTTCCAGATCTCTACAGAATAATCCATTCAAAAATATAAAATACTAATTTTTCTCAGGAGCACAGATTACATGCTAGGCCACAAGGCAACTCCTATCAAATAAAAATAATTAAAATAATTTGATCACAGTAGGATCAAACTAGATATCAATAGTAAGAGAATTCACAGAGCTACACAAGTACTTGGAGACTGAGCAATACACTCTGGAATGAGCAGTGTGCTTTGGAAGGAACTGGGGAAGAAATCTGAAAGCTTCATAATGAGGTGAGAATGGAAGCACAGCTTTCTAGAAACCTTGGGTACAGAACAGGCAGCGATGAGAAGAAAGTTCATAGCATGAGAAGAATCAGGGAATCTCAAATAATTAACCCAAAAGCAGTAGATATCAAGAAATAATAATGACCAGAGAAGAAAGAAGCCTAGAAGAAATGAGGAACAGAAGAAATACCAACATCAGAAACCCCATCTATGACAATGCTACAGCAAACATTTACCAAATGGAGAAAACCCAAAAACCCATTGTATCTCCTTTTATTTAACACTATATGCTGTGAATATCATTCTGTATGCTGTGAATGTGTGTTGATAAATAAAATACTGATTGGCCAGTAGCCAGGCAGGACATATAGGTGAGATAAGCAGACAAGGAGAATTCTGGGAAGAAGAAGGCTGAGTCAGGAGTCACCAGCCAGACACAGAGGAAGCAAGATGTCAAGGCAGAACTGAAAAAAGGTTAAACATAGTTAAGAATTATGGGTTAATTTAAGTGTAAGAGCTATCAGTAATAAGTCTGAGCTAATGACCAAGCAGTTATAATTAATATAAGCCTCTGTGTGTTTGCTTGGGGGACGCAAGTGGGAGAGACTTGTCCTGATCACCGGCTGGCCAGCTGGCCGGGACACAGGAAAACATCTGACTACACTATTTGAAGTCTTAGCTAGAGCAATAAGACAAGAGAAAAGAAGAAACAAAAGGGATAAAAATAGAAAAAGAGTCAAATTATAAATATTTTCAGACATGTTCCCATACATACAAGACTCTAAAAGGATCTAGAAGAAAATTCTTAAAACTTGCAGCAAAATAGCAAGTATAAAGTAAACATTAAATAATCAATAGCTTTTCTACATAACAGTAAAAAACTTACTAAAAAAGAAATCAAGAAACACCTATCTATAGTAGCTTAAAAAATACCAATGAGCAAAAGCTAGCCAAAGAGGTGAAAATCTCTACGATGAAAACTTTAAAACACCAAAGAAAAGAACTGAGGAGGACAGTGGGAGATGAAAAGACCTCCCATGTCCTTAACTTGTCAGAATTAAAGATATTAAAGATAAAGATATGAAAATGACTATGTTTAAAAAAGCACTATAGATCTACACAATCCCCATCATATTCCAATGATGTTCTTTTCAGAACTAGAAAGGGAATCTTAAAATTTGGGAGGAAGCACAAAAGACCTTGACAAGTCAAAGCAACCCTAAGCAGAGAACAACGCTGGGCCACCGCAGTTCCTGATTTCACAGTATACAACAAGCCACAGTGAACTCAGTGTGGTGGGCTCAAAAGCAGACAGACAAACCAATGGAATAGAATACAGGACCCAGAAATAAACCCAGTCAGCTGCACTCCCCCAATCTTGGCAAAGATGTCTACACATACATTTGTCAAAAGACAGCCTCTTCAACAAATGATACCAGGAAAATTGGACACTCACACGTAAAAGGACAAAATCACGAGTATCTCTCATATCGTACCCAACTCAAATAAAAAATAATCAAAGACCTAAATGTAAGAAACTTCAAAACAGCTAGAGGAAAGACTGGGGAGATGTTTCAAGATGTAGGCAAAGGTAAGGACTTTTTAAAAGGAACTCCAATAACACAGGAAATCATCTCAATGGTTGACAAGTGGGGTTTGATGAAATTAAAAAGCCTCTGCACAGCAAATCAGCAGACTGAAGAGATGGCCTAAAGAATGGAGAAAAATCCATGTCAGCTGTGCATCCTACAGAGGGTCAATATCTAGAACCTACAAATGACTCCAAAAACCCATCTAGTCAACAAATACACAAAGAGATGGAGCAGACAGTTCTCACAGGAGAAGATTCAACTGGCCAATGAGGATTAGGAAAAGTGTTCAACTCCTTTAGCCAGCAAGGAAAGGGAAATTAAAATCACGTTGAGAGTCATCTCACTCCTGTCAGAATGGCTATAATCAGGAAAACAAACAGAGGTGGGCGAGGGGATGGGAGGGGAGGAGGGAGGGGAGGAGGGAGGGGGAACTGCAGTCGGGATGTAAAAATGAATGAAAAAAAATAATAAAAAAAGAAAAACGAATGCTGGGAGGCTGGGGGGTATAGTTAGGGGTTTTCACTCTTTTTGGGAGGCCCGCCACCCAGCTCCCAAATAAATAAAGCACACACGGAGGCTTATTATTACTTATGAATGCGTGGCCTTAGCTTGGCTTAGTTTCTAGCCAGCTTTTCTTAATGTATCCTGACTACCTTTTGCCTCTGGGCTTTTCCTTTTCTATTCCTTAATACCTTTCTTTGTCTCTTACTCTGTGGCTGGCTGTGTGGCTGTGTGGCTGTGTGACTGGGTGGCTGTTTGACTGGGTGGCTGTGTGACTGTGTGGCTGTGTGGCTGGGTGACTGTGTGGCTGGGTGACTGGGTGGCTGGGTGGCTGGGTGGCTAGGTGGCTGTGTGGCTGGGTGACTGTGTGGCTGTGTGGCTGTTTGGCTGGGTGGCTGGGTGGCTAGGTGGCTGGGTGGCTGGGTGGCTGTGTGGCTGTGCGGCTGTGTGGCTGGGTGGCTGTTTGGCTGGGTGGCT
>CABHPQ010149742.1:22182-33507 GCA_902168405.1 Peromyscus aztecus
GAGGGGAGCACTTACACACTGGGGAGGGGAGCACTTACACACTGGGGGTGGAGTAGAAATGAGTGCAGCCTTTATAAGAACCAGCATGGGGCTTCCTGAAAAACTAAACAGAAACTCACATGACCAGATTTATCACTCTTGGGTAAATTGCCAATGTACCAATGAGGCACTTGCACATCCATGTTTACTGCTGAACTAGTCACAATAACCAAGGTATGAATGAATCACCATCACCAGGGGAATGAATGAAGAAAACTAGGTACATGCACAATGGAATTTTATTCAGCTGTAAAGAAAAATGAAATTAGGACATTTGTAGAAAACTTCATGGACCTGAAGATCATCCAGTTAAGAGGGATAAGCCAGGCTCAGAAACAATTACCACAATCTTTCTCTGGTGTGTGGAACATATATGTGTGTGTGTGTGTGTGTGTGTGTGTGTGTGTGTGTGTGTGTGTGCATGTATGTATATATGTGTATATATATGTAATGGAATGTACACATATGTATGCATATATACACATACAAATACATGTGTGTGTGAAAGGGGCCTTTGAGGAGAGAAGGATGTCTAAGGGTGGGGAGGAGGAACCAGTGAAGGTAATGAGAATGTGTATGTCAGGAAAGCAAAGGAGAACAATTCGAGGGACAGGCATGAAAGGGACCAGCTGGGGGATTGGGGATGGCAATGGGGAATTGAGTGTGATGATATGCATAGGTATGTGTATAGATATTTATTTTTACGTATAGACACCCTTTCTATTTCCATACATACATAGTATATATAATATATATGAATATATGTGTGTATATGTAAGAAAAATGTCACAGTGAAATTCTTTTCTTTGTATATCAATCAAAATTTAAAAGACATAAAGCTAAACAAGAATTACCTTCAAAACTGACAAGTGGAAGCAAACTAAATGTTCATGTCGGGAGGATGAACGAATAAAATTATGATGGTAATACCATATCAGACGGTCTCCAGAGCTTGCAAAGGTTCAGGATCAACTTATTTTCAACTTTACAATTATGTAAAGGCTCACTTCTACAGTTGTTATACTTTCCATATTTAGTACGGTATTGGACCACACGAGACACTTAGCATTCCACTATAGAGAAGGCTTTGTATTACAATCAGATAGTTTTGCTCAACTGCAACCTCATAAGGTAGCTCATCAATATTAGCTAGAATATTTGCCAAGTTAGAAGCATTAAATGCATTTCAATTTATGATATTAAAAACTTGTGATGGTTCAATAAGGATGCAAACTTTTGTTAAACTGGGGAGCATCTGTGGTGGGATCAATATAGTAATGCAGCCTTTTACAGAAAGTCCGGTGTTATAGGCCATTGCATGCATTGACCTTAGAAAGGCATTATTGAGAAACAAAAGCCAGTCACAGAGGAAGAAAAGCTGTACGCTTCTATTCACAGCTAGCTGTGTGAGATGAAGTGTGTCTGTGTGTTGGATCCAGGGTGGGAGTTCACCTTGAGGGGCAATGTCAGGAAGTGGTGTGAGGACATGTAAGATCTGAGCAAACACTTTCTCTTGATCTGGTTGTATTGACCATGCTGAGCTACTACAGATATGATCCAAGTGTGTTCTTATATGCTGCAAGTCTATATTCATTTATATTTGCATATATCCTATATATTGTTTACAGTGCATTTACATACGAAGTGGATGTCTACACTTCCTCACACAACTCTTCTAAGAAGCTGGGCACTCTGTCTATGGATTCGTCTCTGAGAGCCGTGATGGAGCAGGAGTCTAACGAAGGTTCTAAGAGAAACAACCCCAAACCCACAGACTTCTAGCTATGTTCCTTCTTTAAAAACCTTTTTTAAATTACTTTTAATTATGTGCACAATTGTGTGTACGTGGTTATGTGCACATGAGTGCAGGTGCCCACGGAGACCAGACAGAGGTCAGACACCCTGGAGCTAGAGTTTCGGACTTAACACCTGTGTAACACTCGGTTGTGGGCTGCCTGACAAGGGTGCTGGGAATTGAACTCAGGTCCTCTGAAAGAGCAACAAGTGCTCTGAATCACTGCGCCATCTCTCCAGACCCAGGGGTGTCTTTCTTAAAAGAGGTATCATTTGTTAGTTCTGAGACAGCCCTAGCCCATCTCCTCCTTCTTGACACCAGCTTCATTGGCCAGGATGCCTTGGCCACTGACTAAGCTGTTGTTTTGAAAGAGCTCTTGGCGGTAGTGTGGAAAATGGGCTGAGAAGTAGCAGAAGAGGAGAGGCAGTTGGAGTTACCTCTCAAAAATGGCCACCAGAGCAGGCATGGTGTTGGAGGGTTAATTGGACAGAAACATTTTGTTTACTGACAAACTTGATCAAGATAAAAAATGCGTAACTTCTCCTATGGAGGAAGCCAGCACATGGCCCAGAGAAGCTGGGAAGCGGTTGGTAGAAGAGTCAGCCCTGCTTTGACTTGTGGAGGGTTGAAGTTCTCAGTAGACCTTCATGTGATTGAAGATCTCACTCCTTTCAACCTTTAGGATTCTGCATGCAGAGTAAACTGCTCAGTTTTGTAGCTCACAGGAGGTCAATGTTGTGTCCGTGAAACAGTTTAAAAGAAAACCGAATGTCAATGGGTAAATAGATTTCACACATATTCATTTCCATTTTGAAGACAGGGAGGGGGTGGTTTTCACTGATCACCATACAGAATCCTTCCCCCAGCTTCAGGACAGCCCTTCACTGCCCACCCTCCCTCACGAGGTTGTGTCTCTGACCCAGCCGCCACAGGGCATCCTTCACATCCTTGTTGCGCAGACTGTAGATGAGGGGGTTGAGCATGGGGATGACCAGGGTGTAGAAGATGGAGACCACCTTGCCCTGCTCCATGGATGTCACAGCTCCTGGCTGTGCATACATGACAAAAAGAGTCCCATAAAACAAGGACACAGCCGTCAGGTGAGAGCCACAGGTGGAGAAGACCTTGTGCCGCCCGGATCCTGAGTGCATCCTGAGGATGGTCACTGTGATGTAGCCATAGGAGACCAGGACAGCTAAGGTGGTGCTCACAATGATGAACCCACAGAGGCCAAAGAGAAGGAGCTCATTGAGAGCTGTGCTGCCACAGGCCAGCTGGAGCAGTGGGGGCACGTCACAGTAGAAGTGGTCGATGCGGTTGGAACTGCAGAAGGGCAGCTGGAATGTGAGGCTGGTCTGCACGATGGAGTTCAGGCAGCCAACACAGAAGGTACCCAGAACCAGACAAGCACAGGTCGTAGGGCACATGGTCACGGGGTATCTCAGGGGACTGCAGATGGCCATGAAACGGTCATAGGCCATCACAGCTAAAAGAAAAGTCTCAGTGGTAGCCAACAAGGAGAAAAAGAAGAACTGTGTTGCACAAGCCTCGAAGCTGATGACCTTGGAGGAGGAAAGGAAGTTGGCCAGGGCATTGGGGGCAATGACAGAGGAGTAGCAGAGGTCGACAAAGGACAGGTTCTTGAGGAAGAAGTACATGGGGGAGTGCAGGCGGGCATCCAGGGTGATGACCACGATCATGGTGAGGTTGCCCAGGACAGTCACCACATACAGGACCAGGAAGACAGCAAAGAGCAGGGCCTGGGTCTCCGCACCTCCCCCAAATCCCACCAGCACAAACACACGCAAGGACACTGCCGAGAGACTTGCATTTCTGTGGACTGGTGTGGCCATGAGTGTGGACAGATGCAGAGAGGATGGCAGTGGAGGCAGCGAGAGGGAGCCGATCTCACCGGTGCCATTGGATGTTCCACAGGCTGCAGGAGCCTGTTGGTGACATGCTGTCCACTGTGCAAAAGTTCACTGGCTGTTCTGATCTCCTACCGGATGAGCTGGAATGACCTGAAAGAGGACATTTCCTCTAGTTTACCTAATTTGTGTCAAGTCCTCTCTGTGAATGGGACTGAGCTATGCTCTAGGGATTCAAAGAGGCATCGAGATGCCGGTGACCCTCGGGGTACGCACAGCCTTTTAGCATCCCTGTGGTGCATCCGAGTTGCTCATTCTCCATGGCAGAGGATGCTTCCGAGCAGTGCCTTTGGTACACCCGGCTGCCGAGAACCACCTACACTTTCCACACTTCATCTTACTGATGAAAGAATGTTTATGAGGGTCTCTTGTCCTTCAAGCCTCGTGCTGGTTGACCCTTCCACCTGTAAGGCTGAACCTGGAGCAGGGATCGGCCATCCCTACATTGAAGCTGCATGTCTTTGCGGCTTGCAGAATGCTGGCTACACTTCAGCAGCTCTGGCTCCAAGCCTGATCCAGAGTGGCAATCAGTGTGCGGAGACCTTCTGACTGATTGTGAAGGGTTCCTGCTAATGTCTAGAGGTTGGAGGTTGTGGTGAGGCCGTAACCCAGAACCATGTACTGAGAAACCAAGGCTGGGGCCCAGGCGTATTTGGGACCCCATCTCCCTGGCAGCTCTCCTCTCTGCTCTACTCAGCTTTGGGAGTTTCTAAGGTTTTACTCTTTGCTATTGAAAACTAGACAAAACTGGCCTCTGCCCATTGTCCTTGCGCCATTCATGATCGTTTTCTCTTATTCCCAGTGATCACAGTACCGACAACACAGGAGTGTCCTATGGGAAGGTGGCTGTCACTTTTCTGTTTGTTCCCAGAAGGGATGCAAGGGGCTCCACTGTCCTGGGGTGGCTTGGATGGCTCAGAGATCTGGGCTGGGTGAGCCCCAATAATGCACCTACTCTTTCCCTCCATTGTGTATGTGTGTGGTGGGGGAGGGGGTTGGAGGAACCTAGTTGAGACTACCATGCACTGTTGTCTCAACCATGACTATCTCACTGCTAGTTCAAAGGTATAAATGTATTGGCTTTGCATTCACACTCTTAGCAATTCCCACAACCTCCCCCCCCCCCACTGCCAGATCACACTTTCCTTCACAGGGAGTGTGAAATGCCAGGAAATGTTAATGCCAAGGCGGTCCCTTGCTCCCTGCTGGAGGAAGGACAAGTATGACCTCTCCAGTATGCCAAGGATGCAGAGTATCTTCAGTGTCAGTGGAAATCGCAACTGGCCAAGGGCTGAGGATGCTGCTCCATTGTGAGAGAGCTGATGGCCACTGTCTATGAAGAGACAGCTTCTGTACCCTGTGACCCTGCCCTCTGGAGCCAGCAGCATCACTGTGTCCTGTGGTCTGGTTGGATGCAGAGCTTCAGCCTACCTGATTGCAGAACTAAATAAAGGTAGAGGTCCCCCCACCCCCTGACCTGTACGAAGGCCAGGGATGTTCAGGACAGGGCATGTTAGCATACTGAGGCAAGCCCCTAGTGCACACTGTATACTCATGCCATCATTCTGCTCTCTACCCATATGGTTTCCTACTCCTTACAGGTGACATACCAAACTTACCTTTCCTAGGTGAGAGTCAGGTCTACCCCAAGATCACACAGCCAACATCCATGCTCTCAGAGACCCAGTACTGGTCTCCGCTGAACATGGAGAAGTGGGTGCCAGTTGCTCTTGTCTCTTCTTAGATCAGTCATGGCTCTGGGTAGTGAAGCAGAGTGAGCATGTGCACAGGTGGGCACCAGGGTCCCCGCGAGACTTTAGGTGTCCAGGTTCTGGCTACACTAGCTGCAGGTCTTCTGAAGAGGGATGTAGGTCTTGCCTCCTGTTTTGTTCCCATTAGCAGGACAGTGTGTGGAGGCACCTGCCCTTGGGGTCACTCTGCTTGAGAGGATTCCCTGCACCCGGTAGAGCAGGGACTTGTAGCCTCCAGTGGCCCATTAGCGAGGCACTGGCCTCTGGCAGCTGGGATTCCAATTTCCTGGGCTTCAGAGCTGCAGTGTGTCTGTGGCCCATTTCTGCCTCTGTTATGGAGTTTGTGACTCCCGGGGGAAAAGACCACAGACTCAATCTAATTAGAATTAAAAGATTTATTGATTAGCTGCTAGCAGGATGAACGTTCTCTGAGCCAAAGTCGAGATTGCTGTAAGAAGGGGGTGGGGGGATGAGGGAAGGATTTTTAAAGGGAAAAAGAAGATGTTCGGTATCCATGGAAGATATCACCCCCAGGTAGGGATGATATGGCCTCAGGGCATAGCCCCTGCCCCTGTTTATGTCTTAGTTAGGGTTTTTGTTACTGTGAAGAGACACCATGACCACGGCAACTCTTACAAAGAAAACATTTAATTGGGGGGGGCTGGTTTACAGTTTCAGGGGTTCAGTCAATTATCATGATGGCATGTAGGCAGACATGGTGCTGGAGCCAAGAGTCCTACATCTTGCAGGCAGCAGGAAGTTGACTGAGACACTGGGCAGGATCCTGAGCATAGGGAACCTCAAGGCCCGCCCCCACAGCGACGCACTTCTTCCAACAAGGCCATACCTACTCCAACAAAGCCACACCTCCTAACAGTGCCACTCCCTATGAGATTATGGGGGCCAGTTACATTCAAGCTACCACAGCAAGCAAGCAAAAACTGGCTTGTTCTGTGAGGTTAAGTAACCCAAAACAATTTTGGATATCTCTGTAAGCAAGTTACAGAAGCCAAAAAAGAAAAAAGCAGTTATTTATATCACAACAAGTAGATGGTCATGGCTGTGTACTTTTGGGTGGGGGGGTCACTGAGTCAGGGTTACTGGGAACTTAACTTCCAGGGACTGGTATGAGAGACAGTTAGCAGTGGGTACCAAGATGGATGCATAAAGTGGACTTTCTTTAACCATCACACCTCACTGCTACTCTCTCTGGTGGGTTGGCAGGAAGCCCAAAGACCTCAGCAAAAATAATTCAGAGGGACCCTGTACCCCCGGACCGAATTAAGTCTGAATCCTGGAATACAATACAACTAGATTGAATTTATTCTGTCCAACCTTCTGGCTGGGGGGGTCTATGATTCCAAACAGCCCTTCCTATAAGGATACATAATTTCCTTTCTACTGGGGCCCTACCAGTCTGTTAGGTCACAGTCTTTGAGAAATCCCCAAGTGTACCCCTGGACCACACAGTTTTAATTCTAGTTTAGTGAATGAAGATTATATTTAAACATCCTGCTTAGGCTGGGGCAGCCACCCTGAAGGTCACTCCAGACCAGTGGTTCTCAACCTGTGGGTCATGACCCCTTTGGGGGTCACATATCAGAATCCTGCATATCAGATATTTACATTATGATTATTAACAGTAGTGAAATTACAGTTGTGAAATAGTAATGAAAATAATGTCATGGTTGGGGGTCACAACATGAGGAACTGTGTTAAAGAGTCACAGCATTAGGAAAGTTGAGAACCCGTGACCGGTGGGTTCTTGTTGTGCCACAGTCCATATTTGCTCACTGTGTTTGCTTCTGAGTTGGAATCTGCTTCCCCTGCTTCCTTAGGAATCTGAGTCACAAGCTCTCCAGGCCTGGGAGCTTGTCCTGGGTGCTTTGCTTGGGTTTTGGTCAACTTGACACAAGCGAGATTCATTTGAGAAGAGGAAACTTCAATTGGGAAAATGTTCCCAACAGACTGGCCTGTGGGGCTTTTTCTTGACTGATGAAATGTGGGATGGCTCATCCCACTGAGGGCAGTGTCATCCCTGTGCAGGTGGCCCTGGGTGTATAAGAAAGCAGGTTGAACAAGTTATGGAGAGCAAACCATTAAAGCGGTGCTCCGCCATGGCCTCTGCTATGGGATATGTAGGGATAGGCAGGATATGTAAGCCAAATAAACCCTTTCCTCCCCAAGTTGCCTTTGGTTATGATCTTTATCACAGCCATAGAAACAAACCAAGACGCAAGGTTGGTTTTGGTCAGTATTTATCTCAGCATCAGAACACACTAAAACACCAATATTATAAGTAAATTTATAAGTTGCATTTTATATTCAATCTAACATTTTAATATATTACAATATTTTTTAATTTGACCAAAAAATATATAAATTAATGAGTGGCCCAGATCCTACTCTGTGACTCCCAGTTCACAGCATCCATCAAAGCAAACTTGTGGCCCTACAGAGAAGAGGTGGCAGAGAGGGAGGAGATGATTTTTTTTTTGTTTTTTCGAGACAGGGTTTCTCTGCGTAGTTTTGTGCCTTTCCTGGAACTCACTTTGTAGACCAGGCTGGCCTCGAACTCACAGAGATCCACCTGCCTCTACCTTCCAAGTGCTGGGATTAAAGGTGTGTGCCACCACTGCCTGGCGAGGAGGTGATTTTTGAGGAAGAATAAAGAGTTGGCTGGTTAAAGAGAAATTTAGGTGTGGAGGGAAAGAATGCAGAGCATCCGAAACCAAGTGTGTAGGCGTGAAGCACAAGATACTCCTGAAATCCCAACTCTTAGAAGACAGAGGCAGGGGGACTGCGAGTTTGACACCAGCCTGGGCTGCACCCTGAGACCTCACCTCCACAGAAAAAAAAAATAAGAGAGACATTCTGACAGCTATGATTATAGTAATTTAAAATATGCACAAAATCAGAATAATGTAGTGAGCTTTAAATACCTCTCACTCACCTTCAATAGTAACCAGCTCAGTCAGCTTGGGCAAGTACTACGGAATCTTCCTCCTCCAGCACCCAGAGCCCTGCATTATTTCAAAACAAATTCTCAAACATTACATAATTTCTTTCACGTGTGTTTTCTGCACGTCTCTAAAACATAAGGCATTTACTTTCAGAAAAGTGTAGAGTAGCATTTGCATTCCCTAAAGGAAAATAATTCCTCAATGTCATCAAGTATCCTTCAGCGTCCACCCATGCCACGACCCCATTATATAATGTGATTTTTGCGCAGCTATTCAAATAAGCTAAAAAATTTTCTTACAGATCTCTGATGCCTTCTATGTATGCAGGGCCATCCTATCACTTTGCTTCGTTGCTATCGTTTATGAAGAAGCAGAGGATGTTGGCTGCATTTATTTTTAAAATAGATGTGTGGAATTTCCCATGGATCAAACTCGATAGTGCCATTCTATTAACTCTCTATTAGCCTCCTCCATGCTGTGTGCCCCCTGTCAGTTGAACCTAGAGGCCTGTTTGGAATCCAGTTGTTGTTATTGTCACCATATGGGCATTGTTGACCTGCCTGTGCTGTGGAGGCTTGGGGCGCTTCTTTCAGGAGAACTGTACCTGGCTGTCTTCTTCTGTATGGAAACAGCCACTGACAGCACTTCCCAGCTTTATTAATTCAGTGAGGTTTCTAAAATGGTGACAATTATAGTGCTTCTGTGAAGTCAATTTTGGCTGTGCAGATAACTACTGCTCTCTGAGAAAACACCTTTGTCTTGTCTTTGGGCCTTAGAATAGACATTTACTCATTGGCCACCATGTCCTGGTATGTATGTTTATATGGGGAATGCCAGAGAAATTTTGGGTCCGTCTAGCTCTGTGCTTCTCAATCTTCCTAAAACTGAGACCCTTTAATACAGTTCCTCATATTGTGATGACCCCCAACCATAAAAGTATTTCATTGCTACTCCATAACATGCAATGTGACCCATAGATTGAAGACCACCATCTAGCTCCTTAGAGACCATTTCAAAACGGCAAGTTGGCTCTTAGTGCCCTCTAGTGGTCAGTACTTTTTGTGTCGGCAAGAACTCCAGAGCAAATCTGATTTTCACTCTACTGGAGTTGTGGCTCTACTCATTCTAAAATTGTCTCTTATTTTTTACCCATTGGGAGTCACTTTTATCAAGTAAAAGTCACTTCATAATCAACTAAATAGAGTTAAAGAGTGGATTGATGTAAAGTATCAGGCTGTGCATGGGTGGCCTAGGATGCCTGTACTCACAGAACTGTGGAGGCTGCATCAGAAGGGTCACGTGTTCAAAGTCAGCTTGAGCTACCAGTCAGACCCTGTCTCAGAAGCAAACACAGACCAACAAAGGCCAAACAATGACCCAGACTTTTTGTCATCTGGGATGTAAAAGCCAAATGAGGCTGTTGAAGGACATGACTTTCCTATGAATATTTAGAAAACATGAAAGTAAAACGCCTGAAACCGTTAAGCCATGAAAACTCTGACGTGACTATTTAAGTAGGGCTTAAGGGAACATGTTCATCTATAAAGATATGTTTCATGGTAAAAATGTTTGATCAGATTGGACAGGTGAAAAAAATTATTTTGTCTATAGGCAAAAATGATTTGAATATAAAAAGTGGATGGCTGAAGATATCACATGCTTTGGTTGCAGGACATTAGAGAAATCAAGCTGGAACTGAGCTGGAAACTTCCTCCCTGCTGCCTGGAAATAATAGTGGCAGAAAGTGCTGTACAGGCTGCTTGGAAATTGCTATCCACAGTTTTACTCAGTAGCAGAAATCACATGCTCACTGACCTGCCAGGCAAGATGAGCTGGTACAATTGTGGCATGGGTATTATGTGAGAAACCAGCCATATTCTGGGTTCGAGGCCCACTCTACAGGAGTGAATTCACATCTGATACCACAAACCTAGTCAAACCCACTCTTTACAAGTCCTGTGACCTCTAGGTCACAGCTGCTGGGATCCAAGAATGCACTGGCCAGGTTGTGCATGGAAGACAACATCCCACATACCCGTCTCATCTTCTGGATCTTACAGTAATTCTTCCCTTTTTCTATAATGTTCCTTGAGCCTTAGAGGGAGTAACAGAGATTCCCATTTGGAGCCGAGCACTCAACAGTTGCTTATTCTTGGTACTTTGACCAGCTGTGAGGTCTCTGCAATAACCACCGTCCACTGCATGTGATGTGTCTGTAAGATTGCCTTCTGAATATTATGTTCATAGATGATGGGCAGTTAATGACTGTTGGGGGAAAGGCCAGAGATGGTCTCAAGTGGTACAGCCTCTAGCAAGCTGTCCACACTCCTGAAAATAACCCCTTGCTCATGCTTCTATGGAAACTGTAATTAAACTCGTTTGTTTATCCCCTTAGAAAGGGACATAGAAGTAGAGGTGGGGATAGGAGGGCAAAGAGATCAACAAGAATGGGAAGAGGAGAAGGGCACTGGGGGGGGGGTTATGATCAAAATATCTTACATCTTCCTGATCTTTTATTTTAACCTTATCAGCACACCATTTTCACCCCCAAACCCAAGCAGTGTGCCTCATAAGCTGGTTTACAGTTTCATTTACAAAAGGAAATTCTTTAGAGAAATAAACGAATTAGTCCGCAGATTTACCTAGTTTTAAAACTCTGCTTCATGTTTGCACTCACTTGGGGTTATTTCCTTTGAGCACCATACCTTCAGAGGCCACAAATCACACACTGCTGTAATTAAACACTAAGTGTGTCTCTTCACTCCTGCATTCAAATACACACTTCTAACACCTATATTCAAAATAAACTCTGCCCTCAGTGTAATTTTGCTGTTCTTCCTTCCTTTCTT
>CABHPQ010149743.1:5484-16617 GCA_902168405.1 Peromyscus aztecus
ACACACACACACACACACACACACACACACACACACACACACTTTATTGATTCTGCTTCTCTGAGGAATCCTGACAAACACAGGTGACCTTTAAAACCATAGGAATGGGTAAATTTGCACACCCTGAATTCTAGGAGCTTCATCACATGTTTCTATACCTTGATACCTGACCATACTAAATGCAAATCAAACTAAATATGCCTCAAGTCAGTCAGTTACCTCTTTTATTCGCTATGTATACATACATTAACCTACCATTTTGATAGACTAAAAATAAAAATAAAAATTAAATCAGAATAAGCTCTTATATGGTGTCTTAGTTAGGATTTCTGTTACAATGATGAAACACCATGACCAAAATCAACTTGTGGAGGAAAGGGTTTATTTGGCTTACACTTCCACATTGCTGTTCATCACTAAAAGAAGTCAGGACAGGAACTCAAGCAGGGCAGGAAGCTGGAGGCAGGAGCTGATGCAGAGGCCACAGAGGAGTGCTGCTTACTGGCTTGTTCATTATGACTCGCTCATCCTGCTTTCTTATATCACCAAGAACCACCAGCCCAGGGGTAGCACCACCTACAATGGGCTGGGCCCTCCCACATCAATCACTGATTAAGGAAATGCCTACAGCAGTGGTTCTCAACCTGTGGGTTGGGATCTACAGGCTGGCTTGCAGCCTGATCTTAGGGAGGCTTTTTTTTTTTTTTTCAATTGAGGCTCCCTCCTTTCTGATGACTCCAGCTTCTGTCAAGTTGACATAAAACCAGCCAGCACATATAGATTTACACTCACTCCTACATGACTATTAACCAGCAAACTCATCTTTGAGCTCCCTGACATCACAAGAATGATCTTTTTTTCCAAGATTCTTAGAAGCCTTGCTGCTACTCGTGCTGCCTCAACTTTACAAAGATCTTGTCCTGCTCCTTTCTGCTCCTCTAAGTATCTGCATGCTCAAAAACGGTCAGTGGTATTACTTTGAAGCTTGAAGCTTCATGCTTGCAAGGACCCATGGTTTTGCTTCTTATTAAAATGTCTTCTCTTCCTCTTTATCTAGTTAGTGTTCAACTTAGCAATAGCTTCCTCAGCTGGTTATCTAAGTCTTCCTCAGAGCTGGAATGTAGTTTTTTAGCATGCTATTTCATCATTGTTTTAATTTTTTAATTATAAATACTTGCTAATCTGTCTCCATCATTGAATAGAAAGAAATGTTTTTGAGGTGGGTGCATGTGATCAGTCCCTTAGACCTCAGATGCTAGCAGGCAGCACCGTTACTTAGTAATGCTGATATACCTATGTGTATTAATGCCTTTTGAGAAGGAAGGAGATTAGCTATCCCTCAGCTAAATTAAGGCTCCCTAGCTGTCCGGTTGACCTCTAAATTTGTTTTATGTCAATTTAAATTCTAAATTATTTTCCAGGTTAAATTTAGGGTCATCCAAAAAACTCTTGAATATGCGACATTTGGTAGGCCTGAAGGAGAGTGACATTTTCATTATTTTGATAGCCCATTAATGTCCATGGGAGGTTTTCTCGGGATTGTGTATAGATTGCTATCTTATCATGCCATGTTCTTTATCAGTCTACAGTTTGATTGCCTGCTTTTTTCAGGTACTAAGTGCATAAATTTAAGTGTTGCCCTCCACTCCCCACAGACACTGTTATGGGTTTAATTGTGTCTTCTCCAAGTCCGTCTGTTAAAGTCCTAACCTTGTCTCAGAATGTAACCTTATTTGATGGATGTTCCTTTCCTTTCCATTTAACAACGATGACAACAACAACAACAAAAAGAAAGAGAGAGAGAGAGAGAGAGAGAGAGAGAGAGAGAGAGAGAGAAAGAAAGAAAAAAAGAAAGAAAGAAAAAAGAAAGAAAAAAAAGAAAGAAAGAAAGAAAGAAAGAAAGAAAGAAAGAAAGGAAGGAAGGAAGGAAGGAAGGAAGGAAGGAAGGAAGGAAGGAAGGAAGGAAGGAAGAAGGGGGGAAGGGAGGGAGGGAGGGAGGGAGGAAGGGAGGGAGGAGGGGAGGAAAGAAGGAAAGAAGGAAGGAAGGAAGGAAGGAAGGAAGGAAGGAAGGAAGGAAGGAAGGAAGGAAGGAAGGAAGGGGACAGGAGAGATAGCTCAGCAGATAAAGGGGCTTGCCCACCAAAACAAATAACCTGAGTTCAATCCCAGCACTCAGTGGTTGAAGGAGAGAACCAACCCCCAAAAGCTGTTCTCTGACACACACACACACACACACACACACACACACACACACATACACACACACACAAACACACAGGCACATGTGTACAAATAATAAAGCAAATAAAAACACATATTTATGTCCTAATTGGAAAATAAGTTGTTAGACTGAGGTTGTTAGGTGCATTCATAATTCAGTATAATATGATTTCCATATAAAAGGGGAAATTTAGAGAGAGAGATATGTAGGGAGGAAATATCAGGGCTTGGAGAACTGACTCAGTAGATAATGTGCTTGCCTGGCAAGCAGCAGAGCTGAGTTAGCTCCTCAGAGGCCATGCCAAAAGTCTGGGCACGATGGTGTGCATATTTGGTGGCCTCTTGAGGAAGGACACCTCTACAAACATGTGCACAGACATGTACTTGCCTACACAAACACCTACACACAGAGAGAGAAAAAATAGGGACAATGATGTGAAGAGATATATAGAGGAGAAGTTTATCTACAATCTCAGCAGAGATCCAAGACAGAGCTCCCCCACCCTACCCCTCAGAAGGAACCGATGCTGTGGACTTTTTGATTTTGGACTTAGAACCTCCAGATTCTGAGCCTACAGCCCCCAGTAATGTGAGACAGCGAATTTCTGTCTTGTAAGTCACTCAGTGTGTGACACTTTTACAGCAGCCTATGCAAGTTATTTCTCTGTGCCAACTTGACTGGAATAAGAGATCCTTAGGTAGCTAGTAAAATCCACTGAAGTTTGAGGTGTGTGTGTGTGGGTGTTTCTGCAAGTCTGGCAGGTAACCCAGTATACTACTAGGGAAGAGCCATCGAATAGAGGCAGGCACAGCTACAATGGCAGAGAGAGGTGGTTTGCTGAATCCTTCTTGGAATCTGCAGCTTCCAACACCAGAATTTTTGATTTTCCAACGTTTGGACTCTGGGACTGGCTTGCATAGCCCCTAGGTCCTCAGGCTTCAGGTTGAGATATACACCATCAGTTTGCCAGATTCAGAGGCCCTCATACTTGGACTGAGCCACACTGTGATAACCTGAATGTAGTTGACCCCCATGATTTCTTAAGGAGTAGCACTATTAGAAGGTGTGGCTTTGTTGGAGTGGGTATGGCCTTTTGAAGGAAGTGTGTCACTGTGGGGGCGGGCTTTGAGGTTTCCTGTGCTCTGGATATTGCCCAGTGTTGAGTCCTCTTGCCTGCAAGATGTAGGACTCTCAGCTACTTCTCCAGTACCACGTCTGCCTGCATGCCACCACACTCCCAGCCATGATAATAATGGACTGAACCTGTGAACTATAAGCTGCCACCTCAATTAAATGTTTCCCTTTATAAGAGTTGCCTTGGTCATGGTGTCTCTTCACAACAATAGAAACCCTGACTAAGACACACACTGAAGGTTTCCTTGGGCCTCCAGCTTGCAGATGGTCAGTCAAAGGACTTTTCGCCTCCATAATCATGGAAGCCAATTGCTTTAAGGTCTTTCTGTCTGTTTGTCTATCTGTCTGTCTGTCTATCATCTATCTATCTATTTATCTATCTACCTACTTATCACCTCTTTATTCTGTCACCAAGTCTTTCTTTTCTAACAGTTCACAGTTCTAGCAGACTACTACAGACATTTTATTTATGACCAGTGATGGGAAATGGACTGATTCTAAGGTTAACTTACTCCAAACGTTTCTACTCATTATTAGATGTTCCCTCAACATCTCACACTTTGTACAAGCTACTGGATTTCCCTTAATAAACTTACTCTGGATTGTTTAAAGTTAACTAAGCTGTCTTTCCTGTTACATAAATATTTATTTAATGATACTTCTATGAATAGTGAAGCCTATAAATTTGTTCCTGGCTGGGTTAAGTACTGTTTATTTCATTTGCACCTGTTTAGTGTACAGAGTACGAGACAGGAAGAGTATGTTTGGGACAAGTATGAATAACCTCATGGCTTTAAATACAGTCTGTATGCTAATGGACTCCCAAGTTTAACTCTCCAGCCTGCGCTTTTCCTCTGAACTCTGGGCCTGAGTGTCCGAGTGTTCATATGGTTTCTCTTGGGCATCTCAAATTGCACATATCTCAAACTGAGTGGCCGGAGTCCTTCCACCACCTGCCCTGGCTTTCCACTTGCTCTTCTATGGTTTTCCCTTCCCCAGCTCCTGACAGCTCAGAAGCTTAGATTCACTTTCTCCTCCCCCCCCCCCCCCGTCACACATTATATTCAGCGGACCCCCAGATCGTAACAATTTCTCCTTCAGCGTTTGCCACCACTTCCGCCACTTGTCATCATGTCCTCTGCCGCGAGTCTAGACCGACCGCTGTTACCTGACTGTACGATAGGTAGCCTCCTAACAACCTTTCCTCATTCCCGCTGGGAAGTCAGAATTTTGACTGTCGGAAAACACCTGTCACATCGCTCTACTCAATGGTTTCCAGACGACGTCATCGGAAGGAACTAGAGTTCTCACCCCTGTAAGATGCTGAGTCTTCTGGTCTCTGTTACTTCTCCTGGAGCACCCAGTCTTGCTGTCCTCAAATGCTCTTCCGCCTTGGTGTTCCTGAGCATGGCATTTGGAACTTTCTCTTAGAACCTTCCATTTTTTGAATCCTTCCTCGGTGGATATTTGACAATTATCTCCTTTTGTGCAGCTCTTTACTTGAAAGGTCGCTTACCTGCTTATCTCCTTCATTTAGCATGTATCCCTGTCCAACACAGAATATACTTTATTTACTTATGTATGTTCGACTTCCCCATCTAGACTTTAAAGTCCATGTGAGGAAAGTTTTTCAAAATTCTTTTCTCTACAATAATTCACCCTATAAAACCTGTCTATTTTTTTAAAGATAGAATTTCACTGGATAGCTCTGGCTGTCCTGGCCTGGAACTTGCTATGTAGACCCGGATGGCCTTGAACTCATCAAGATCTGCCTGTCTCTACTTCCCAAGTAATGGGAATAAAGGTGTGCCACCATGCCCCTGCAATATTACGGTGTGAATATAAAATGTCTCCTACAGGCCCATGTGCTGAAGGCTTGGTCCCCAACTATTTTGTGAAGTCCTGGAAGCTTTAGGAGGTGAAGCTTGGCTGGGGAAAGTATGTCACTAGGGGAGAGTGTACAACCTTGGGTGACTTGCCTTGTCCTGGCTCCTTCCCGTCTGTCTCTGCCTCTCAACCACAAGAGGTAAGCAGCCCCCTCGATCACATACTCCCACTGCCATGATGAATCTACACTGAGGCAGGCCCAAAGTGATAGAAGCCAGCCAATCTTGTCTGAGACCCCTGGAACTGTGAGCCCATTAAACCTCTTCCCCCTTAAGTTATTTTCTTCAGGTACTTGTTAGTGATGGAAAGTCGAACATAGCAAATCGGTGGGGTTGTCACTGTGGCTATTCTGGGTGATACGGGAGGAATTTGGGAACATTTACAGATGTAGGCTAGAGAACCACTAGAATGCCATGAGCGGAATTTCATGATTCTGGAGGGAGCTCAGAAGCCCCAATGCTGATAGGACTACAGAGAGCAAACACAGTGTTCCTAAGGTTTCACAGGGAAATGAGGACTCCACCGGGAACTGAACTAGAGGCATTCATAATCATTTTGTCTACATTTTGCCCATTCCCCGAGATGCTATGAGGTGTGAGTTGAAATACGACTAGATAATCTAATGAATGAACTTTCAAGGCAGCCAGCATTCAGGCTACAGCATGAGTATGCCTGGCTGCTTTTATCCAGGTTTCCAATAAGAATAAGGAGCAAGGAGTAGAACATAATGATTTAAAAAATTTGACCAGAAAAGGAGCGTATTTAAATTTGAGTCCACGAGGGCACAATTGTTAGAGATTGGTGCCATTAAAAAGAAGCAAGAACTTCACATTTGGACAGTAAGAAAGATCTTTGAGACTACTTCAAGAATAAGAGACACCATCCACCCCAGAGTCAAGAGTATAAAAGCACAGGCTTGTTTGAAAGACTTTCCACCAAGACCAAGTACCCCTATGCTCACCAAAGGCTCCTAAGGAAGTGTTGCCCAGGATTAATGTCACCATGCTCATCTGCTCATGGGGGTGGACCTTGGTATTGCCTATCCAATGCTGGTTTTACAGGCATGCATGGAGAATTGAAGAATTATAGCATTATGGAAGCTTCTACTTAGACTTCAAGGAAAATCTGGGAGGTCAGAAATTTCTGTAGGCAGTCCCTTAGAGCTGGTACTTGAAGCCATGAGAATGAACTCTAAGAAACAACGGCAGCTCTGGAAAGCGGAGGTACCAGGGATGTGAAATGTTTACCAAAGTAAGCAACATACAACTAGTGAAGCCAATGCCAGTGAGATGTGGGATAAGAATGGAAGGCAGGGTGGGGTCGGGTGGGTGGGAGTGCAGGGTGGAGGAGGGGGTTGTCCAACCCCTTAGGAGCTCACATCAGGGTGCTACATGCCATGGACATTGGACATAGAGATACAGGTTTGAAGTTTGTCCTACTAGGTTTTGATCATGCTTTGGTCCCATCCTTCCTCTCTCTCTAATTCCTCCCTTTCGTAAGGGAAACATGTACCCTGTTCCACCATTGTACGTCTGAAGTATGTTGTGTTCCTTCTGCATCTCCAGAGACACTTCAGAAGAGTTTGCCTTAAGTCTCAGAGCAGATTTTCAACTTGGGTTTTTGAGACATGGTGGAACTTTGAGACTCTGAGAGCCTTGGAAGTGGAGTATATGCATCGAGGGATTGTCTTAGTTAGGGTTACTATTGCTGTGATAAAAACACCATGACCAAAGCAACTTGGAGAGGAAAGGGTTTAATTAGGCTTACACTTCAGCATTGCTATTCGTCATCAAAGGAAGTCAGGACAGGAACTCAAACAGGGCAGGCATCTGGAGGCAGGAACTGATGCAGAGTCCATGCAGGGATGCTGTTTACTGGCTTGCTCAGTCTGATTTCTTATAGAACCCAGGACCAGCAGCCCAGGGGTGGCACCACCCACAGTGGGCTGGGCCCTCCCCCATTAATCACTAATTAAGAAAATGCCCTACAGGCTTGCCTACAGCCTGATCTTATGGAGGCATTTCCTCAATTGAGGTTCCCTCCTCTCAGATCTGACTCTTAACTTGTGTCAAGTTAACATAAAACTAGTCAACACAGTCAAAAACATGCTAGTTTTTGAAAACCAGGATTGAAATATTCTGCTTTAAATATAAAATATCTCCAGTAATCTTATGTGTTGAAGGCCTTTCTCCGGCTTGTCACACTCTTTGGGGATGTGTTAGAAACTTAAAGAGATAGGCTCTAACTAGAAGAAGTAGGTCATGGCCTTGAAAGCTGTATCTTGGCCCCAACCCAATTTCTCTGCTTCCATGCTGCCATGATGTGAACATGGCTCCACCACAACCTTTGGCCATGATATCCTGCCTTATCCTGAAAACATGTAGACAGCTTACCGTGGTCAGTAACCTCTGAAACCATGGGCCAAATAGATCTCTCTTCCTGTATGTTGCACTTTTAAGTTCATGGTTATTCTATTATCAATATGTTGAATTAAGATTCTGTGCCTCTCTTGATTTGCTTGGTCATAGTTTTCTATTTAATAATACTATTAACACTTGGGAATGTTAGATCACAACACAGAAATCAATGCTTATGTTGTGTTTGGAGCAAGGCTTGTTGAACTCTAGGGCCTCCTTGGTGACTGTGGCCAGAATGTTGTGATGTTCCACATGTTCCGGGTCCATCATATACTTTGGGACATGTCCTAATGATACCTTTCCTCATGTTTTAAACCTCTAGTCATTTTTCTCTGAGCTTATCCTTTTTGTTGCAAAAGTGGTTGGCTCTCCTGGGAAGCTGCAGGCTGCAGGTGGACAGCTGGGGAGGAGTGTTGGCTCCCATTCACTCGCTGGCTCAGCTCATGCACAGCTAATGTTGCTGCTGCACTGGGATCTGGCTTCCCTGGTGCCAGAAGAGAAAGGTGGCAGGAATTGGAAAGTGTGGGGGAGTTCATGTCTCTTTTAGGAGCCTTTAGATGATGGGTGCTGGGAACTTCATTTTTCTCCCAACCTCTTGTGTTGCTCCCAAACACAGCAGGCTCCAAAGTACTCTCTGGGGACACGGTGAGAGACCTAGCAGCCAAAAGTCTTTGTTGCAAAGTGTGGCTAGCTCAGTGACCTATCTCCTTAGTTTTCCACCTCTTTCTTCTTTATTTTCATTTTGAGTCTTTTAGACATCGTATTTTTATTTATTATTATTTTATGTATGTGCATATTCTTGAGTTCATGTGTACCACATATGTACAGAGCCAGCAGAGGACAGAGAGAACAATCAGGTCCCCTGGAACATGTAGTTAGATATGGTTATAAGCTGCCATGTGGGTGCTGGGAAACAGATCCTACAGTAGTGTGTTACTCACTAAGCCTTCTCTTCAGCCTGGCTTTTATCCATGTTGAGGTGAATTTTACTATGATTCTTCTGCATGAGGACATCTAGATTTTTCAACACCATTGATTAAACAGACCACGTCCCTCTATTTGTGTGTTCCTGATACTTGTTGAAAATTCATTGACAATGAATACTTGTGTTTATTTCTAGGCTTTCTGTCTGTTTCACTGGTCAACATGTCTGTTTTGATGGCAGCGCCATGTATTTTGATTACAGTAGTTTTCAAATATATATTAAAATCAGGGAATGCTATGGCGTTAGCTTTGCTCTTTTTGTTCAGGATTGCTCTAGCCATTTGGAATCTTCTTTGGTTCAATACAAATTTTAGAATTGTTTTTCTATCTCTGAGAAAAAACATTGGAACTTTGGTTAGAATTTCACTAAATCAGTAGATCGCTTTGGGGAGCAGCAATATTATAGCTTTCTCACCACACATGCTGTATTTTCTACTTAACTGTGTCCCCTCATTTCCTTTGAGAAGTGTTATAGTGTCTTCATTGTAGAGTTTCTTATTCTTGTTACTCTTTTTTTTTTTAAAGTTTTTTTTTTTTTTTAAATTTTTTTTTTTTTTATTTTACTCACTGCCTACTGTTCCCCTCCCTGCTTCTTATGCTCCCCACCACTTACCACCCCACCCCCACCCACTCCTCATGGGGGTAAGGCCTCCCTTGGGTATTCAGCATAGCCTGGCATACCAAGTTGGGGCAGGCCCAGGCCCCTCCTCGCTGCATCAAAGCATGGCACCATAGGGAATGGGCTCTAAAGTTCATGTACTTGGGATGGGTCCTGGTCTGATTGCCAGGACTCACAAACAGATCAAGCCACACGTTCGTCACCCTCATTCAAGGGGCCTAGTCCCATGCAGGCTCCCCAGCTGTCAGTCCAGAGTCCGTGAGCTCCCACAAGCTTGGGTCAACTGTCTCTGTGGTTTTCCCCATCATGATCTTGACCCGCCTTGCTCCTATAATCCCTCCTCCCTTTCTTCAACTGCACTCCAGGAGCTTGGCCAAGTGCTTGCCTGTGAGTCTCTGCATCTGCTTCCATCAGTCACTGGATGTAGGTCCTATGATGACAATTAGGGTAGTCACCCATCTGATTACAGGAGAAGGCTAGTTCAAGCACTCTCTCCACCATTGCTATGAGTCTTAGCTGGGGATGTCCTTGTGACTTCCAGGGGATTTCCTTAGCACCAGGTTTCTCCCTAACCCCATAATGGCTCCCTCTATCAAGATATCTCTTTCATTGCTTTCCCTCTCTGTCCCTCCCCCAACTCAGCCATCTCAAACCCTCATGTTCCGACCCTTCATCCCTCCCTGAACTTTAAGTATTCTATTTAATTTTTGGTGCCATCAAAATGACATAATTTCCTTAATTTATTATGCCAATAGCTTGTTGTTGTTTTAATTTTGGTATGTTCTTTTGTAACCTGTAACTTTACTGGTTTTTTTTTTTTTGAACATTTTTTGGTGGGTTATGAACTTAGTGTGAATGTATATGTTGTGGGGATCGAACCTGGAGCCTGTGCATGACAAACGTACATTCTACCACTGAGTTACTCTCCATCCCTCACTCTAGGAACAGGGCTGGTACCCTAGACCCTCCACTGGCCTTGAATTCCCCAGTCTCCAGCTTCTCCCACCCATATGCTGGATTCCTGGTGTGCACCACCACCTGTACATGGAAACAAGGTTTCTTGCACTTTACTAAAATATTTTTCTATCTCACCAATTACGTTTTCAGTCTTACCTGCTATTACACACACACACACACACACACACACACACACACACACACACCCACCCACCCATGTCAGTGTATACCGTGTATTATCTCTTGCATAATTGCCCCACCTACCTTCTGAAGTGCTGGTATTCTAGCCTGCACCGTCATTTGAGTCTAGTCATTTACAGCCGGGATATTTTTACTTTCCTCTTCATCGAGTTCCACCAGTACAGGCAACGTCAATACTGCTCCTACCGCAGGGCACCAGCACTTATCCGAGATATCAGGAGTTCTCACCTAACATTTCATATCAAGCAGGAACAGAGCAAATTTATTTTGATTATTTACAAATTATGTCACAAAACCACCGATCCACTTGCCTTTGGTGGGTGAATTTGACTTTCTTTTGTTTTATGGAGTGGCTTTTTAAAAGCTTCCTTTCTCCACACCCAGAGAAAGATGCAAAGGTTTTTCCACCTTCACTAAATTGGGAATAGCAAGGGGCTTGCTAGCGAACATCTTTTACTGCCTTTTTTTTTTTTTTCCCTATTGTTTTTTTATTTTCTCCACCACTTGAAGATTCTTCTCATATTCGGAAACTTTCATTGCTTCAAATTTGAAGCCTTATTAGCTGCTATCGTTTTGAAGATTTCCAAGGAAGCTAGCTAGGAAAGTGGTCCCGTTCACAAGCGGGTTTCCACCGAAGAGGACGGTCTCCTGCGTGTCCCCAGGAGCTATCCAAGAAGGGCTAGCAAAGAGGACCAGCCCACGGTGCTCCTCTA
>CABHPQ010149746.1:0-41727 GCA_902168405.1 Peromyscus aztecus
GCTGATGGTGGTTGGCTTTCCTCAGTCTTTGGAATGTGAGACCTTTGCCTTCCAATGTTTAATGCTAATTAGATTCACTGCTGATTTATTTATTTGAGTGAAGTTCATCCTTCTTTGAATGTTCAGTGTTCTACAGTTTGGCTACATTGTTGCCAGGGGTGGTATTTATTTCTAATTTCTTGCTAGTGATATGACAAAAGTTTTCCATGTAGTCTCATGCCATGGGATGTCTTTCTGTAAGCTGTGAATATGTTTTGCTACCATTAGTTAATAAGAAGCTGCTCTGGCCTATGGCAAGACAGTTTATAGCCAGGCAGGAAATCCAAGCAGAGATTGAGGAGAAAAAAGGTAGAATAGGGCAGATGCCAGCCCACCGCCCAAAGAGCAACAAGCCAACAAACCAGTAACGCCACGGCCACGTGGCAAAAACATAGATTAATAGAAATGGGTTAATTTAAGATGAAAGAGCTAGCTAGCAAGAAGCCTGAGCCATAGACCAAACAGTTTGTAATTAATATAAGCCTCTGTGTCTTTATTTGGGGCTGAGCGACCACATGACACAGAAAAGCCTCTGGCTACAGTCTCATGTGTTTCTTTATTTCTGAATAATTGTGTTATTTTATTATTTTCTCTTTTTTGCTACTGGGGATTGACCCCCTGTGCCTCTTTCGTACTGGACAAGTGTTCTACCACTAAGCCACCTCTCTATATGTTTTCTTTATATCTTATAGCGAAATGCTTGATGTTGACTTAAAAATCGCCTCTTTTCTATTCTTGTCTTCTGCCTTATCTATTTGCTATATAGGATCTTTCACAGGTTCCTTTTTTATCTATAGCTAAAGCTTGTCAGTACAGCTTTCCAGACCACCAGACTGTCTCTTCAGATGTATCCATGTTTTGGGGGGTGGAGTGTCGGTTATTATTGTTACTATTTTAATGATTTATTTTCACTTCCGAGATTTTCAGTTTGTTCCTTTTTTGGATCATCCTGTTCTTGTTTTATGGATGTTACTTCCTTCTTTCTCTGAGTAATAGACTTTATTTTGGAGTTCTCACATTGGTCTCTATACCCATTTTTAACTCTTCCGTTTGTTGTGTTGTTCAACTCTTTTTATGGGATGGAATTACTATGCACTTAACTTGGGGAGGAATGGGATACTGGGCTTCAACTTGGAGACTTGTGCAGGCAAGAAAACTGTAAAGCTCCGTTCTTGGTGGAGAGTTATTTTCATACCTTCATTCCTGCTTCAGATCTTCAGATAAGTGTCATAAATGAACCAGGGCTAACCTTGCAGACCAGGTGGGCATTTTCTCCATGTGAACATTTGAATTTAGGCTCTGCACAGATACTGTATAGAAAAATGGACGGGTGATTTTCTGTCTCCTCCATAAATTTAATGTTCTCAAATGCAACAATCCATATCCAAATATTTCGGTTTTCTATACATCCCATTTAAGAGAATAATGTCCCTCTTTATGATAGTGAATTTGAGGATAAATCACCAAAGTCTTACGAACTAGAGGAGGAAAAATAAGCCCAGGCATGCCTTGGCTCTCTACGAATCTCTTCTCACTGTTGAATTGTATGTCCATAAATGAAAACTTCGTGGGCACATGTCCCCACCTCGCAAGCCCCTTGAAATACCTCCACTCCAGGTCCACCAGGTCCATGAACTGCTTTCCTAGAAAGAATCATATTTTGAAAGAATCAAACATTGACACACTCCACAGACAGAATAAATGAGCTGACCGGCCTTCCTCATTCTGCCAGCTGCAACTTAGAGCCCTGGAACTGAGCACCACCTGGGGTACACACTGTTCGAGTTTCTCACGTGGTCTCTAGTGCCCTAAGAGAAACCAGTCAAAAACAGAAATGAAGGTATTCCTGCCAGTGATCCTCTTTGAAAGAGATGAAACAATTAGGAAAGGTTTAGGGAATACAGGAAAACAGACACACACACACACACCACCACCACCACTACCACCACCACCACCAAACAACAACAACAACAACTGTGAAAGGCAATACAGCTAAGGAAATTATAAAAGATAATACTCCAACTAGCCCAGGGTGCAGAAAACAAGTAGTGGTGAGCGTTTCCAGAGCTGACAAGCTTCACCACACAGTCACCTCTCAGAGACAGATGTGAGCTGTGGCCCTAGATTCTCTTACTTTATTCTTTTGTTGTTCTCGGGGTTGAACTCAAAACCTTGAACATGCTAGACAAGTATTCTATCATGAGCAACTGCTCCCGTCTCTGTCTTCTCCTCCCCTCCATTTACTTTTATGCTGGTTAATTTAGAACTAATTCTAATTAATTTGGAAGTTAATTTAATTTAATTAAGAATTTAATTCTAGCTAAATTGCACAGGCTAAATTGCCCATGTTAACTTTGAACTAACCATACTTCTACCTCAGCCCCTAGAGTAGGTGTATACCATTCACAAGATGGATTTTTTTTTTTTTTTTTGAGACAAGGTTTCTCTGTATTACAGCTCTGGCTGTCCTAGAACTCACTCTGTAGACCAGGTTGGCCTCAAACTCATTGAGATCTGCCTGCCTCTGCCTCTTGAGTGCTGGGACTAAAGGCGTGCGCCACCACCACCCGGCTACAGGATGGAAATTTTAGAACCCTTCATTTATTTCATCGCCACCGTAGATAGTAAAAGCATTAGCTATGAACCCTAGAACAAGCAAGATTTCCGCAGGTCAATGCTTGACACATTCTTCTCTGGAAATCGACTTAGATTCTCAGCAAGGTTTGCACTCCCACCCACCCCCACTGCACCCCCAGGTGAGACTCTTTAGATTACCTGGCTCTGTGGAATAGAATCGCATCGATTTATCTTCAAAGATCAGCCTGTCCGGGGCAACAGAAGACAGGAGAAGTTTGTGAAACGTGGTGCTTTGAATTCTCTTCCTAAAGTTGGGTGTTGGAGTAGCTATGGGCTCATCTGTCCTGAAAGCATAAGGGAAAGAGTGTATGGGAGGAGGGATGCCGACCTGGGCCAGTCTCTGCTGGGACCTGGATAGCTGCTCCACTGGGATCAGGAAGCCTGTCAACAGGCTGTGGTGAAGTATATCTGCCATGGACATGGGCTTCTCCTCCTTGTTAACTTGGGTCTGCGTGGCAGGGAGGGGCTCATCTTTTCTCACAGTGTAACGACTGTCAAATGATCTGGCATTCAGGTCTTTCCCAAGGAGTTGCCGAGCTTCCTCAAATGAGATACCACAGATTTTTTGGAAATTTGATTTCTTGCTCTTGTTATTAAAATTCTCAGCTGATGTGTATAATTCTTGCAGCTGTGGGGGAAAGAGAGCATGGAAGTCATGAGATCAATGAAAAAACAATGATCTCTCCCAATAGAAGCATTCATCCTTGCAAGGTGTCAGCCTCAGCAGCAGAATGTGACAGAGAGAGCAGGGGCCGAATACTAGGTCCATCGTCCAAAAGATGGATACAAGACACATCCTCAGCCAGGTGGGGGTGTCTCACGCCTTTAATCCCAGCACTCAGGAGGCAAAGGCTGGTTGATCTCTAGCCAAAGCAACACAGAGAAACCCTGTCTTGAAAAACAAAACAACAAAGACACATCCTTTATCCCCATTGCGAAATAAGCTGTTTAGGTTTGGACTTGGTCGTTCTGAGGCCTATCTAGCTCTACCATTCTGCGTGGCTGTGCAGAAAGATAGCTGAAGTGGGCTGTGGCCTCGTTTGGAAGAAAGCAAGACAGGTCATGTAGACACCAGAGTTTCACCCTGGTGTCCAAAGAGCTCAGAATATTCCAGAATGCAAGGCAAAGAAGGCTGTCATCCGAGTGTTTTCCTAAGTAAATGATTGCATTATTGAGTGTTTGGAAATATTGTTGGCAGAACAAAACTGTGATTCCTCAGTATACCTCCCCACCTAAAGTCCTGTGTAGAAGGAATAAAACCTTGCTTCTTAGAGTGTACTGCCTATAGATCAGGTCATCCCTGAAAGGCCATCTGTGGACCTTAGTTGAAAAGCCAGATAGCCCACTATGTTAGGTTACAGCCCAAGTTTATGTCATTTCCCTGGGGGAGCTGCTCAGTAGTAAAGGGCTTGCCTACCATGTGCAAGGACCTGGGGTTGATCCCCAGAGTGGAAAGAAAAAGAACAAAAAAAAGCAAAATTAAGTCATTGGCCCCTAGCTGCATAGCCCAGTGCAGTCCCCCACTCTGAGTCTTTTTGTTGCAAGAAAAATGTCAGAGTGAATTAAAATTAGCATGTCTCTTTAGAGCAGGTTTCCATCAGAAAAACGGCTTAACCAGGGTGCTGCCTTGCCCTTGGAGAACTAGGTCTTGTGATGGCAAGAATGTCTACAGGACTGGAGAGGTGGCTCAGTGGTTAAGAGCACTGGCTGCTCTTCCAGAGGACCCAGGTTGATTCCCAGCACCCACACAGTGACCACACCTGTCTGTGACTCCAGTTCCAGGGGATCTGATGTCCTCTTCTGGTCTCTGTAGACACCAGGCACACACATGGTGCACATAAAGCAAAACAATCATGCACATAAAGTGTTACTCTTTTTAAATGAAGTCACTGAAATGAAATTCTGGCATCCCAAGCAACACCCAGGCACATCTGTGTACACTCATGGTTTGACCTCATATGATTCTTTAATGTAAGCTGCCTGTGTGCAGTATCAGGGCTGTCGAGTTCATACCGATAATCGGTCACGCGATGGTGCCTTGCCTCCATGAGTCCGAGTGTGATGTCCCGGGAGGGACATTGTGCAAGGATCTGAATCTCCAAGCCCCTGAAAAGGCAACAAAGGGGAAGGCCAAAATCAAAGGTCAAAGGTCAGACAGAATGACAATGGAAGTGTCACGGAGTCACTTTCAAACACCTTCTGAACTTTGTGAACAAGACACTTTAAAGGTTTGCCTATTTATTCTTATTGGTCTATGTTAGTCAAGTTAATCATGTTTGAACCGTCTTTATCTCAGCACGCCAAATTTTTTTTTTCCCTCTCAAGACAGGGTTTCTCTGTGTAGCCCTGACTGTTCTGGAGCTCCCTCTATAGACCAGGCTGGCCTTGAACTCACAAAAATCTGCCTGCCTATACCTCCCGAATGCTGGGATTAAAAGTGTGTGCCACCACCATCTGGCGCACTCCAAATTTTTATACAAAATATACGTTAAAGTTTAATCTTAGTCCAAAGAATACTGCATCAACCACTTTATTTTCTTGCCTAAGGTTTTGATTAACCTTTGCTTCACCTAAGGAAAAGAACCACTTCCCTTCTTACATAAAAAAAGTATTCATTTAGGAGAAACAAAGCTAATAATAACAATAACAAAAAAAATGAACATTTTAAAGAAAAAAAGACATTCTGACCATTTCATAGGTAGAATTAAAACAGCCCTAGGATTCTCACTGTTCCTCTGTGCTAAGTACACGCCCACATCTGACTCTGGCAGGCCTTCTGTGTGGCTTCCACCACTAACAAGTAGCTCTGTTTGAGGGACATGGTGTGAATGGTGGTACCTGGGCCATAGACACTTAGAGCTTTTTTGCACATTTCCAGAAGCCTGTGCCTCCATGCAGAGGTGTGGCTTTTTTCCTGGAGAGTTCAGGTGGAACCAGAAGCCTGCACCAACCATTAGACGTGTAAGGAAGGCGACTTGGTTCACTTAGCCTCAGGCTGCCTCCAGGTGGGTCACAGCCACATGAGCCCTGTGCTGGCTGAGCTCCAACAGAGAGGAGACATCACCCTGCTGAGCCCTAGATTTGGGTAGGTTACTACACAGCAATAAATACAAATAGATCCCACACGTGGAGTTGGTAGCCATGAGAAGCATGAGGAGAGAGGCCTGTGATACTGGCTGTGCTGGGGGAGTTGGGGAGCTTGCAGGCTCTGAGATACACTCTAACTCCATGCTAAAGGAGCCCTGTGACATAGGGAGAAATATGCTGATGAGAAGCAGTGAATAAACCCCAATGTAATTGCACAGTATGAATCTATCAGCATAGGAGACAAAGGCAGTGATGTATTTTCTATAGAGAGAAAATATGCACAGTAGTGGACTGGCAAGTAGCTAGATGAGCTTGTAGACAAGTATGGAAACATTGGCCAGGGCTCAGGTTTAGGCCTGTGTGCCATCCACAAGAGTGCCTGTGGAAGTTCCTGGCTGTCTGAAACATGAGACAGTATATGAAAAAGAAACGAGGAACAGAAGACATTGTCTGAAGGGCAGTAGGGGTTGGAGAGGATAGAACAGAAACAGTAAAATCCCATGCAGTAGGGTTTGCATGGAGCTGGGGACGCAGCTCTGTGATAAAGTGTATGCCTAGTATGCATGGGGTCTTAGATTCAATTTCTGTGACACAAATAATTAGTTTAAAATGTCATGGAGAGTTGGGCATGATGGCATACATCTACAACCTCAGCATTTGGAAAGCACAGACAGAAAGCTACAGTTAGCCTTGGGGTACATAGTAAACCTGTCTCAAGAAAAGTAGGAAGATGAAGAGAGAACCGGAGGAAGGGAGACGCTGTGCGTGGAAACGGTGCTTTAAATTGGGATCCCAAGCTTCATGGCTGGCCTCCGGGGACTGGACCTGCTTAGGGACTTCTTGGTTGAATGGATGGTGTCCTCAAGGCTTGGTAGGCCTGGTGTAGCAGGAAAAAATCATCCTTGGCAGCGTGTTGGAACTCAGTTTGGCTTTTCACTTCTTCTCATCATTCAGTTTTGGCTCATGAGCTTCGGTCCTGAAAAACACAAGAGGAAGCTCTACTGTTTTCCTCTCCTCACTAGGCTGGAGACCCTCCGTGATGGACATGTGACTCTGGAAGAAAGAGGACCCCAGGCAATGAGGAATGGACCCGAGTCAGGGCTAAGTATCTGTGGGAGCCTGGGATGGGAGGGACAGAGGCGTAGAAGAGGGAGAGAGGGCAGGGCTGTTTATGGTGATACAGAAGAGTCTCAGCTGTGGAGCTGGATTCTACTTTCCTGAAACAGTTTCAGAGGAGACAGAAGTGTGTCCTCACCCCTATTGGTAGAAATGACCCAAACATTGTCACCTGTCACCACATAGCTTTGAGCCCCTGTCCCATCCATCTGTCCTCTTCATGACAAGCACAGCCAGGCTTCTTTCCCCCTGCCACTGGACTATTATAGTGGCCTTGCCAGTGTCTATCACTGCACTTACCGCTTACTTTCCCATAGTCCACTTAAAGAACCATCTCTGTCACTAATCTCTGAAGTCCCGGGGTGAAGGCTGAGTGTCCACCTGGTAGACCCCAGCTCAACTCTGAATGTGAAGGGTGCCAATGTTTTAGTGGAGGGTAAGTAACTGAGTCACTGTTGTTCATTGTGACATTTGGAAATCCTTAAGGTCACAGAAGCAGCTGTTTGAAAGTGAGGGAGGGGGCGGGGTGGTAGAGAGTGGAAGGTGGAAAAGCATTTTTTCTGAAAGAGTGTCAAATCACTGAAGTGTCACGGATTCATTAAGCTTTCCCACTGGAGACTATTCCCAGGCTCTTGTCGTCAATGGGCAAAGGAGACAGTGGAACAGTAAAGCTCCACAGGCAGCCTGAGCAACTGGGTGAGCCATGTAGCTGTGTCTGGGTCTCTCCACCCTTTGCAGAAATCACTGTAACAGCTCACTACGATTTGAATATGTCCCATATCCCTGTGTGAGATGCTAGCCTCCAGTCTGTGCCCACAAAAACTGTCTCCCCGAGGAAAACCACTGGCTTGCCGGTGCTGGCTCTTGTGAGAGTCTCCCTCTTCTTCCGTAGATGACCACATACAGTGCTTGGTTACAGTTCATTTTTCACCCCGTCATCAGCCTGAAGGCCTCCTAGATCATTTTCTTTCTTTTTCTTTTTCTTTTTTTTCTTTTTTTTCTTTTTTTTTTTTTTTTGGTTTTTCGAGACAGGGTTTCTCTGTGTAGCTTTGTGCCTTTCCTGGATCTCACGCTGTAGACCAGGCTGGCCTCGAACTCACAGAGATCCGCCTGCCTCTGCCTCCCGAGTGCTGGGATTAAAGGCGTGCGCCACCAACGCTCAGCATATCATTTTCTAAAGGTCTCCCCCTTTCATGACTGCACATATTCCACTGAGCCCATTTGATTTGTTCAACTAATCTTCTGCATGCAAGGAATCTGGGTTTTTGTGTGTGCCACAGATTCTTTTACCGGCTCTTGGTGAAGTGAGCCGGCCCTGTGTTCCACACTTGGAAGCATGACATACCATGCCCACAGATCCATCCCCACATGCAGCAGATGTGTCCGATGTCTTAGGGTTTCTCTTGCTGTGCTAAAACACCCTGGCAAAAAGGAACTTGCTGGGGGAAGGCTTTATTTCATATTACAGGTTATAGTCCATTGCTGAGGGAAGTCAGGGCGCTAATTAGCTCAAGGCAGAAGCTGATGCACGGCCATGAAGCCATGAAATGCTGCATGCTGGGTTGCTGCCCGTGGCTTGCTTAACCTGCTTTTTCGTGCCATCCAGGAGCACTTGCCCAGGGCTGGCACCACCCACAGTGAGCTGGGCCCTCCCGCATCAACATACAGGCCTATCTTAGGGAGGCATTTTCTCTCAATTAACATTCTCTCTTCCAGGATATGTTTAGGTTTGTGTCAACAAAAACCAACCAGCACAGAGGTCTATGAATCTTAAGTAACAGCCTGCCCACAGTTACTTATCTGACTGTGGAACATTCGTTTTCTGTTTTCTCGTGTACAACACACAGCATTCTGGAAAAGTCCCTCTGCTTCTTCTGAGTTTGCATGTGAAGATGTGAGCTCTCGGCTTTCCGCTCCCGCCACCACCTCTGCTGTCTGCCGCCATGCCTCCTCCATCATGATGAACTCTGCCCTGGAAACATAAGCCCAAATAAACTCTTCGAAAATAAAAATAAAAATAAAATCCATAATCGAAGTACTAAAACTTAACATATACTTACAAATTTCAGAGGAAGCTCAAATTGGATGGATTGTTTATTAAAAATTGACAAAATGAAATACAAAGTTAGTTTTGTAGATTTTTTTGGGCTGGTTGTTCTATCGCTGTCAGATTGTGTGATTTATAGCATAAGCAAGCCCTTTGACAAACTTGCATTACCTTAACATGTATTTTTTACATAGCAAAAGTTAAATATGTATATTTTAAAGGTACCTTGACTTCAAAATTTGGATGTAAGGATGTGTTACTTTGGAAAAGAGGTTCTACTTTTGTTTCCATAGAAAGCCAGAGGCTATGGATTTGTTCCAGATTAAGATACATCAGGTTTGACCAGCCAAGACCACCTGAAAGGTCTCCAATGACACCATGGCCCAGATAATCTAACATCCAGAACAGTTTCAAGGCAACTGGCTCACACAATACAGCCTCACAGACTATTCCATAATCCTAAAATTTTCTTTGCGTCCCCATAAGATACAGCGCCCTCCTCCAGCAAGAAGTAGTAAGAGAAGCTATGCCCAAATTCCCAAATATACCAAGCTGGCTTTGGAGGTGGAATTGGCTCACTACCTCTCTAAACCCAGACATATTGCTTAAAAAAATGGTTAAGAGATTCTTGTGTCCAAATCAGAAGAGCCCTCTGGTGTGGGACAGAGAAAAACCAATATTTTTATTTAAAACAGGTTGATTATAAATGCGTTCTCTTTCTAAAAAAAGGGGGGATATGATATAGATATATAGGATATAGAGATGATAAAAGGATAGATTAATGAACCTACTTTTAAAGAACAACAGCTTGTTTAAAATGTTTTACACTGGTATAGATTTTAGTTTATGTTTAAAATGTTTTACATTGGTATAAATTTTAGTTTATTGATACAAACTTAAAGTTAATTTTGTTATACTGTATATATATTTCTATTCTTGTTTGAGGTATTATGTTTATGTAACTCATTTAAAATTGTAATGGATAATTAAGAAATAGATTAATAATTAGTCATCTATGATAATCATATTTATAGCCATGTTAGTTAAGTCTTCTAGGTATACATAGATACATTTCAGATTGATAGTTAGTCTTCAAACACTTCAAAGACCTACAGAATATGTCATTTAAAATGTTTTAAAATTTTAGACGTTCTGGACAGTGAGACATGTCTGCTCCTGGCAGCACTGGATTTACTTCGGAGAGGAGGATGGGCATCGAAGACACTCCATGTGGAGTTTATCTTCACCTTGGCAAAGATAGCCATTCGGGCAAGAAACTGTTCTTGCCTGGACTGCTTGATCGACTGGACATGCAAAACCCATGGAAGGATGACCACTAAACTTTCCTTGACAAAATGGTCCTTCAGGTTCCTGCTTCGCAGGAAAACTGCCAGACATTCTACAGGACACAGAGAAAAGTGACCGAGAGACTCTAGCCCTGTGGGCTAAAGACAGATGCCCCAACTTTACAAAGGAACATGAGGTGACTGTCCAGGCTGTCAGCTGTCTCTGTCTACCCTGCAAGACTCCCAAAAGTTGCTTACATCCTTCTCCCATTTCTCAGGTAATATATCCTTCTGAGGTCTTTGATGTGGTTGAAGACTAGATAATTGTAATTTCCTCAGTTATGATAAAAGATAAGTTAGATATAAAACCTTAAACTCACAAATATAAGATAGATAGGATATCTTCTTTAATATTGTAACTGTCATTCTTGCTTGATAATTGTTTTGTTATATGTAATTTTACTATGTTAAAGTTAAAACCTTCCTTTTTAAAAAAAGAAGAAAAGGGGAAGTGCTGTGGATATCGCTCTATATAAATAAAACACTGATTGGCCAGTGACCAGGCAGGAAGTATAGGCGGGACAATGAGAGAGGAGAATTGAGGGAACAGGAAGAAGGAGGGGGAGACACTGCCAGCCACCGCCAGGACAAGCAGCATGTAAAGATGCCGGTAAGCCACAAGCCACATGGCAAGGTATAGTTTTATAGAAATGGGAACAGTTAGCAAGAAGCCTGCTGCGGCCATACAGTTTATAAGTAATATAAGTGTCTGAGTGATTATTTTATAAGTGGGTTGTGGGACTGTGGGGCTTGGTGGGACCTGGAGAGAAGCTCTCAAGCAACATTTCTCTCTCTCTCTCTCTCTCTCTCTCTCTCTCTCTCTCTCTCTCTCTCTGGTAGTCTTAGGACAGAACTCAGGACTCACATACACAGGGCAAGGGCTCTTCCATAGGGCTGCACCTTTATCCATGTTTTCACACACTCTTCAATGCCTGCTTGCGAGTATTTGGACTTCAGCTTTTTTGAGGTCTTTCTGATTAAGACAGAAACTACATTAAACAAATACTCACATCCTGTGTTCCAGAGACCCATGGTGGGCAGATTACCATATTTGAAATTTCCTCACATTTCCTGAGCTCTGTAGAGAGAGAAAGCCGCCTCTGCACGAGTCAGCTGCTGAAGCAAGCACATACTCCTGCCTTCCATGGGATGTGCGTCCTGGGGGAGGGCTACTTAAGATGTCTGCACTTTGACTATATAAATGTCAGAGACTCCTCCTCACCTGTACCAGAGATGAGTGACCATGAGCTCCACCACAGGCCCAGGCATTTGGGGTTTCTGCTGGAGTTCCCAGAAGAGAAATTAATGGAAATCTAAAGCCTCTTGATGGGCTAACCCTGTGAGTTTTCTCACTCTTCTGCAATTTATGTACCTTTCAATAATTTAAAAACTGCTCATTTGATAGTCCCCACTTAATTGCTCAAGTGCCTTCTGCAGGCAAGCTGACTTTGACTAAGATTTATCTGTTTCATCTTATAACCTTACCTTTCTAATGGTTCCAGTGACCGCACATTTATTTACAGTACGGTCCTCCATTTGCCCTTTGGTCACAATGGGAATTGTGATTTGTTAGGACTTTAAATATTAGACAAAATCATAAATCTTCAGCAAAGAACTGTTTTCCTAGTCTTGTCTCATCTTGAAGTGTGTTTAGCTCAGAGAGACACCCAAGATGGGAAATTTGTGTGGAAGACAGACCACCATTCTTGTAGGGAAGGAGGCCGGGCAGGCTCAAAGTTATGTCAAGTAGCTTGCAGCCTTCTGTGCTTCCTAAATCCAGCCAGGGACCAGGTACAGTTGATGAGTAACAGGGGTGGGTGGAGGAGGTACGGGGCCACCTGAAGACACCTGACACAGCCAACTTCAGGCAGGCCTAGGTGAGACCCACGATTCTTGGAGCGAGGAGAAGGGGGACATCTTAAAGTCAGGCTGTTTGTTGAAGTCTACAACTGTCTACGCAGGTTTGACCCTCTCTCTTGTCCGTCCAGCACTGGAACAGCTCTGACTAGGGGAGGTGCATTGCCATCTGCAGGGTCAGGGGCCTGGTCCTCTCCCTGGCTGTGAGGCACAGACAGCCTCAGTGTTGGAGGTTTGTTTTTCATTCCTGCAGCCCCTCCCCAAGCTGATTTCATCCCAGTGAACCAACTCCCTGCCCATGTGCCACTTTCACTTCTGGGGTCTTTCAAAGAGCTGATGTGAGGTCATGGGCAGCACAAAGCCCACAACCCAGGAGGTTCCCTTATCTCAGTGTAGCTCGGTCCTTTGTTTTTTACTACAGGGCATCATTTTACCACAAAAAAGTGCCAATAACCCTGCCTGTCTTTTTCTGAAGTAACAGACTCCAGTGCTTCTTCCAATAAGAGGAATTGCAAGCCTATTCTGTTATCAGAGTGACTTCCTTACATCTCCCGATGATGCCAAATCCTGAGTTTTCACTTCACCTCCCTCCAAAAAGAATGGAGGGTGTTAGTGAGTGTTAGTGAGATCTCTAAAAACATATATATATATATATATACATATATATATATATGCCTAAAATAAAACCCTTGGGGTCAGACTCCAGAAGTTTGAACCAACACCAGCTATTTAGTTGTGTTGAAATGAACTGTTTTCTTGCCTCCCATGTATTTTTATTCTATTGGCTTTAGTGGTCACTGACCCCCCCCCAAAATTGATAATAGGATAAGCTTACAGTCAAGTACCCAACTAGAGTGGATTGTGGAATAGTGCAGCCTTGCAGGCTAGCGAGAGGAAGATAAGGGCCAGTGGGTTTGCAGGGAAGGCTGGCTGGCCTAGCAAACTGTGGTGGGGCACAGAGTAAGAAAGGCTGGGTATACTGGTGTGTTAAGGACCCAGGGCAGGCTTCATAAACAAGGCTGGGGTGGGGCTATGTCACATTGGGATTATCATGAGCTTGGGAACAGGGCACTTCTGAGTACAGGAGACTACTCTACTGAGAGACATTGGATTATAGAAACTGTTAAATTAAACCAACTTATATATTTTTTAAAATGTCTTAACTTCAAAATGTAAGTCAAAAAATGTATTATGTTGGGGAAGAGGTTATGCTTCTATTTCCACAGGAAATGAGAGGCTGTGGATTCATTCCAGGTTGATATGGATCAGGTTTGATCAGGGAAGACCCCCTGAAAATCCTGTCTACAGACATAAAGAGATAAACCTAGAAAAACTACAAAACATGTAATGTATATTTTACCTGCTCAAACATAAAACAAAATATCATCTTTGGCTAACTTGTGTACAACACACAGTCTATATTTGTATTAATATAGACATGTTTGTTACCTTTAAAAGTTTATGTATTTTCAGGATAAGGGGTCCAGACACCAATGAAAATGGATGGCCCAGGTGACCCAGCATCTCAAATTGCCTCTGTTACAATCTCCTCAGAATACTGCATCCAAAACAGCTTCAAGGCTGCTGGCTGAGATGAGCCAACCTCACAACCTACTCCAGTCAAGACTTAGCAATTATCCTGATTGTCTCAAGGTTCTGCCAAAGATACCAGTGCCCAAAGACAACAGGAAGTAGTCTAGAGAATGATGCCCACATTCCCAAGAGATGGGCTATGGGTGGGTTTTGGTTATTCAATTGATTATGGATATTTGTCATTATAAAGGGGGTTCGTTACCAATTGTTATTATTCATAGTCAAAAAAACTAAACAAAAGAGTTAAATTTAAAGATCTCTTTCTAAAAAAAAAGGGGGGGATATGATATAGAAATGATAGGAAAAAGGGTAGATATTGAATCTATTTTAATCTAAACAACAACTATTAATCTCAAAATATTTTACATTGGTATGGAATTTGGTTTATTGATACAAATTTAGGGTTATTTTTGTTATACTGTGTGTATTTTTCTACTCTTGCTTGGGATATTGTGCTTATGCAACTCATTTAAAAATGTAATGTTTAATTAAAAAATACAGGTTAGTAGCTAGTCATCTATAATAATCAAACTTGTAGTCATATTAGGTATGTTTTCAAGGTTAAACAGATATATTTAGATAGATGGTCTTCAAACACTTCAAAGACCTACAGAATATGACATTTAAGATGTTTTTATAACCTAAAGCTTTTCATGACAGTGAGACATGTCTGCTCCTGGCAGCACCAATTTACTTCAAAAGAAGATGATGGGCACTGAAGAACCTCCACATGGAGTTTGCTTTTTTTATGGCAAAAGCTAGCCATTTTGATTAAAAAAAAAAAAAAACTGCCCTTGCCTCAATTGCTGACAGTATACTGCCCAAACTGGTCCAGCAGGATGCAAGAACTGCCTAACTTTGCCAAGACAAGGTAGGGAAGTCCTTCAAAATTCCCTGCTTCTCAAAAATGTCTGTCAGATGTACTAGGCCTGTAGGCCAAAGTTGGTTGCCTCAACATTACAGAAGAACTTTGGGTGACGTCCAAGCAGCCAGATGTCCCTGTTGTTAGGTAACATTTCACCCATCTGGGGTCTTTGACAGAGTTAAAGACTAAATAGCTAAACTTACAGTTTTCATTAGTTATGATAAAAGGTAAATCAGATATAAAACTTTAGACTCACAACGATAAGATAGATAATAGAGTATTTTCTCTAATTTTTCTAAATATAAAAGGACTGGATATTCTAACTGTAATTCTTACTTGATAACTATTTCTGTTGTATATAATTTTACCATGTTAAAGTTAAAACCTTCCTGTTTTAAAAAAAAGGGGGGGGGAATGCTGTGTAACAATCATTGTATACTGTAAATATGTATTACTCTTATTGGTTAATAAAGACCTGACTGGCCTATAACTGGCCAGAAAGAGATTGGGTGGGAGAACCAGACTAAGAGAATGCCGGCAAGAAGAAGGGCAGAGTGATGGGAGACGAGAGGAGACGCCATGAGAGAGGGGGATGGGAAATACATATGTGAGGTAAACGAGCCTCAGGGCCCAGAGGCATATAGCATTACTGCATCACAAAAGAGGTGGGAAATAAGGAAACAAACAAACAAAAGATCCCAAATTGAACAAACCATAAATCCTTTGTAGAGCAAATGTAGGTGAAGGTGGGTCATGCAACCCTAAGTTTATTTAACCCTGAGAAGAAAGCTGCTTGGATAACACATGACTCTTCAGTTTGGGACATTACCGGGTGACTACATGGAGTGGACAACGGGTAACTAGTGAGGGTCCTCAACAGCTTCTAAGGATTTGACACTCCTGGGTCCCACTCTGTCACCAAGGACCCTGGGAATCACCCTCACAGCTTACTATCAGCCAGTCCTGTCTGGGTGAATCACAAAACTCCTATGCAATTGCTGACATGGTCAAGGAGAGTCTTTATCATAGGTAGAGTCGGAAAATGTCAGTGTCGAAAATGATGTAACTGAAGATGAGGAGTAAAGATCGACTCTTCTTGGACATGAAAACAGTACCCTGATTTGTCAAAGGGTATAACTAGAGCATAATCAAAGTCTTAATGCAATTAAATGTTCACTAACTGCAGGAAAATACATAGTATACAGTTATATCCAAGAAGACATGATTCAATAAAACACATTTAATATTGGTATCTGTTTTGTGATTTGACTCTGTCCCTCTGACTAAAGACGTTCAAGGCAGACTCAGATGAGAACATTTACTAGTTGACATTCACAAAGATAAATAAATACAATAGGCAGAGAGGAAAACAGTTCTGCGGACGACACCCATATGAGACTATCTGAGACACCAGGGCACACCATGTGGCACTGGAACTGCTGAGGTCCAAATCGAGCTCTCCAAACAGCAAGGGCACCGGGTTGGTGATGGAGCAAACAGAAAGTCCCCTGAGGAATATGGTGTGAGGAAAGAAGAGAGGGAAGAGGGGAGCAGCAGGGTTGGGCAGAGGGCTCTGAAGAGCTGCCTGGGGTGGGGGAAGGGCTGAAGACACACCCTCATCCCCACCCTCAGAAACCCTTGTGACTCTCCTGCTCTGTGATGCAGGCTTGGGACTCTAGTCAAGCCCATGAACCCTCAGAATCAGTCACCTTAGGCAGCCATGCTGTTTACACTATGGAGAACATTCTCTCATCTCTGAATGGCCTCACTGAGACATGGCTGACCTTTGGTTCAGCTTCCTATCATATAGACCTCAACTTCACCTTACTGAGTGGGCTGGGGCTGCTGCTTCTGTACATTTGCTACCTGATATTGAAACTGGTTTTACCATCACTGTGGAAAGAGAAATACACCCAAAAGGTAAGGAAGCATGGTGAGTTCCCAAGAGAGAGTCTTCCTTGTGAGCTGCACTTCTGTCCTCTGGCTACGGGATGAGCTTGACTGAGATGGAACCCTGAGGAGAGAGGAGGAGAGGGGAGGAGGGAGAAGGAGGGAGAAGGAGGGGGGAGGAGGGGGAGAAAGGGGGAGGAGGCGAGAGGAGGGGAGAAGAAGGAGGAGGAGGGGAGAGGAGGGGGGAGGAAAGAGGGAAGGGGAGGAGGAGGAGAGGGGAGGTATAGGAGGAGAAGAGACCACTGTTCTAGTAGGACATGAGAGGGATTCAGGGAGGACTGAGGTTTCTGTCTGGTGCCCACAGTACACCTTCCTATCTGTGTGTGGCTGAAGTTTCCAGGACAAAGTCTGAAACTGGTCCTAGTGGCTTGGCTACAGTCTTGTGCTCTCAGAACGAGACCAGCCTCTCCTGACACTTGATCCCATGATCCATTCCCACATCATATGTCCCCTCAACTACCTTCTTCCATGATGAACTGGCCAGGACCACAGTGCTGAATGTTGGTGATGTCTCTGAAGAAAACATGGAACCCAATCTTTGACCCTACGACTCAAAATCCTTAGGAGGAACATAGCTGTAAACTCTGTCCTCAGAGAGAGCACCACATTGTCCTTTAGTTTTCCAAAGGAGGAGAGTGAAGGTAACTGGTCACCTTCACAGTTAATATTAAAACAAGCACTCTTCAGCAGACCCCAGGGTGTGCCTGGGCAATGGAACTCCGAACATCTTAGGGAGGGCAGCAAAACCAGTAAGTCCCACGTGCTTATTCTACCCTTGTTGTTAACAGCTGCAGGAGAAAGACAAGGAAACCAGGGAATCACTTAAAGGTAGGTGTCTGCCTTTGACCTCATCTTCCCAGGCCCCCCATCGTGTCCTTTCCATAAAGTTACAGGTCTAGGATCTGAGGATGTCACTTGCTATACATAGTCCCTTAGTCAGGAAAGAGAGCCTCATGAAGACGGTCAGTCCCAAGACACTTCTCGGAGTCCCCACTCCGTTCCTTCATGCCTATGATGCAGTGACAGTCTTGTGCAGGGGGCACAGCCCCTTGGGGCTCCTGTGAGATGTGGGGGAGGGAGGACTGGCTGCTTTGGCGCACAGGTCATCTTTCCTGGCCTTGTGTCCAGTGCTTCGTTCCTGGGAGCTCAGACAGCTGTGAGGAAACCACTGACCAGTGTTTCCTGCAGTGGTTTTGAGCAGCACTTGGGGCAACACAGGTGGAGGGATTTGCAAATGAAGCTGCACAGGTGTGAACGTTCTGAGTGTTCTCATGGACCACTTGTCACTGGTTCTTAGTGCTTTCAGGAATGACCGGCCTGTATGTTTTCTCCTAACTCTCTTCCTGTGCAGGCCTAGCTTCTGCCTCCAATTTGTATAATCCACTATCATAATTTTTTTTTTAAGGTGAGGGAACTTTCCAGAGAGCAGAGGAGAGAAGGAAGCTGCAGACAACCCAGCAAAGGTGATTCTTTGACCTCCTGTCCTGGTCCCTTTACCACATACCCCCGCTTCCCAGGGATCCCGAGCATCCTCCCTTGTCAGGGGAGGGGTGGACATAGGGACAGTGAATAGGAAGAGGTTACAGAGGACAACCAGGGGGCAATATGGATGGAAACTCAAAGCACAGGTGCCTGTACTCTGGCCAGAGGAGCAGGCCCTCATTTCCACACGCTGGCCCCAGTTAGAGCTTGAACCTCTTATCTCCTGCAGCCCCTTGGGAGAGCCGTATGATACCACTCTTTATGATCAACTGCTACATCCAGCTCCCCTCTACAATGTGTGTCACAGAGCAACCAGCAAGGCCAGTCATCTGTTCTCCCAGGCCACCCTCGAAGACGGTGTTGCCTCTCATTTCTGCTTGGCTTCCACAGCTCCTGGGACAGAGGCCTCATTTATTCTGTCCCCTCAGCTCACAGCAAACCAGCCAGGACACTCAACTCCATCCATTCCACACAGGCCTTTACCACTGAACCCCTCCATCCTCTCTCCTAACCACTTTGCCCCCTTAGGAAGCTTGCTTTCTTCCACACGACTGGGTGACTTTCTGATACCAGAGCCAATGCCTCCCTTGAACCCTAGATTCCTACCGGCTGCTACCCCACCCTGTGCACTTGCCTCTTTTACTCTTCCAACAAAAGAAGCACGGGAGTCGGAAGTGGTCCTCCAACTGAAAACCACTATATCTGTGGTAAGCAAACCCAGTGAGGTGTCCATTCGTGTCCCAACAACCAAAGGCACTGGCTATGGAAGCCGGCCAGGGTGGGACTCCTCCCAGCAGCGGCCTGCTGCCAATGGTCCATTATCTTCAGATTTAGCATACGCCTTTAACCAACATCTCCCAGAACCCCATGCTTCTCAAGTCTCTTTGCAGGGAGACCTAGAGCCTGGAAACCTTTTGCCTCCCAACTCTGATGCCCTGGCACAACTCAAAAGGCAAGACAAAACAGGGGGTGATTTCCTTACAACCAAGGATGAGGAGAAGAACCAGGAATGTTTTATAAAGTATTCCCGTTCTTTGGAGAAGCTCTCATCATCACGCTCACTGACTAAGCCACAGGATCTGGCAGCCTCTCATTCAACAAGCAGCAAGGCCAAGCACCTGCACCAGCAGGTCCCTCACCTCAAGACCTCTGGAGGCCATGCAGAGCCTAAACCCACCCAACGCTTCTGGGGTCCCCCCTCTCTACACAGTGAGGCCTTGCACCCTCCCACCACTGCCTCACTTGACCGTTCCTCAACATTTGTCGGCTTCAACTCTGTGGCTGAAGCCTCCAGAGCTGACAGTTCCCCAGCTGTTACTCTCCCCACACCTCTGTTTGTGACCAAGAGTCAATCACAGACCTGGCTACAGCCCCTGTCCCAATCTAATTCCCAACATAACCCTCCTGCTGAGTCTCAGGCTCAGCCTCAACCCAACCCCCCAATCTCTGTCTTCACACTTTCTCCTCAGACTCAGGTTAGGGTCTGTGGGGTGCGTTTTCACAGACCTCAGGAAGAAGCACAGCTCCTTGGTCCATCTGAAACACAGTACCTAGAATATAACATCTTGAAAAAAAGGCAGGAGAAACTGTGGGGTTTACCCTCTGTGGTCCAAAAGTCTGAGGATGCTTTTTGTCCCCCACCTCCTAAGCGCTTACTGGCAAGCCAATCCTTCAAGTCCTATACTCCCAGGCCCATCCTTCCCGGAGACTTCCCCCTCACCAACGAGCTTCGTAAGAAACTAGAACATCACCTCCGAAAGAGACTCATCCAACACCGCTGGGGCCTGCCCCACAGGATCAATGAGTCTGTGTCACTCACATGTCCTCAGTCACAGTTTGTCGACTTCTCTGAGTCAAGGAAAAGTCGTGGCCTCTCATGGATCTCTCTCTATAAGCATCTGGGCAGCAGAGAGTCACACACCATTGTACTGAGTGGATCTGGAAGCTTTCACAATGGTACCTCAGAGAATCATCCGCTAGAGGAGACTGAGGTCAAAGCACAGACATACAGTCAAGACATGGGCAAAAAAGACCATCTCCAGAGCAACTTTCAGGAGGCCCCAGCGAACAGTCTGCAGTATGACTTGAAGACAGACCAGGAGCGTCATGCAGGGAGTCAGTCAGGCCAACTTTCAAGCCCCTCACGGGTGAACCAGTGTCAGAAAAGGATCGAAAATGCACTGGAAGAACACCTGAGCAGGAAAACTAAAGAAATCCTAGAGAGTCAGATCCCTAGCAATGTGGTGAGATCATGGCATTCTGTCAACTTGGCACAGCCTCCACCTGAGACGCCCCCCAGACAAGTGAAAGATCTGGCACCATTGGCAGGTGAGGAAGACCCACTGGGAAAACACGAGCGTAGTTTGTCCCTTAGTCCTAGCAAAGAAAAGATGCTGGAGGAACACATTAAAACCTTTGGCAGGAGGATGACATTTGGTCTTCCCCAAAGAGTGGAGGAGTCCTTCGAGTCCTACGCAACTAAAGTGGAGCCATCTCATTTTTTCTCTAAGTTCCACGTCCCCCCCCACACCGTTTCTGGAGTGGATTCTGGCCAGTCCTCCAGGTTCCTGCCGAGAAACCCCAGTGGAGACCGACTGGGGACAATGAATTTCATGCCCATCCAAGAAGTGCCTTTCCCTGCTTCCTCGCCTGTGAGGCAGATGCAGCCAACCTCTGAGAACAAGAAGGTGTTGGTAGACAAAGACCTTAGCATAGTTCAAAGAGGCAGAGTGCCGATCCAGCCCTGGACACCCAGTATGGTAGACAAAAGCAGCCTGCCACAGTCTGGATCAGACACTAGACACAGCCCAGAGCTGCCCATGAGACCAGATGGGCCAACAGATGAGAGACTGGCTTCCAGCACCAACACACAGGGGCCTCAGGGGGCAAGGATGGGCTGGGGAGGTGGCTCCATGGCTGAGGGGTCCACAGATCTACTCAAGGGAGAGGAACTCCCTGGTCTTCACCAGTCCACTAAGATCTTGACAGCCACCCAAGGCACCTACTCCCCAGGGAGCCATGTGACTCCATGTGAATCCCTGCAGGGAACAGTTCCCTACAACCCTGAGACATCTGACTGTAAAAGTCAGGTGCCCAGAAGAGTCGTGTTGCGCTCAGTGAGTGGGCAACCCATCCAGGTGGCAGGCCTGCCTGAGGTGCCCTCAGCCTCAAAAGAAATGACTTCCAAATGCCAGGGCCCCTCCAGTGGGGACATGGCAGCTTCTCAGGTACTGCAGGTGCACTTGTCCACTGTGGGAGTCAGCATGGAGCCAGGGCAGGGTCCCTGGTTCCCTGCACATGTCTCAGGCAAGTGCCAGGACAGGGAGTGTCCCCCAGCTGCCAAGGGAGTGTCCCCACTGGCAGCTGAGGCAGGAAAACTTGGTGGAGGGGATGCAGGCTTAGGGACTCCCCAAACCAGAGGGAAGGAGTACTCTGTTCAGGCCAGGCCACCAGAGGAAACCCAGGGACACACATCTTCACCAGTGCTGTCATCTAAGGCGCAGCCTCCGGAAAATCAGTTCACCAGCCAGGTGAAGTGCTTCGTGCAGTGGATGTCCCCTGGAAGAAAACACAGAGGGGAGGAAAGGTCCCTGGCCAAAGGCAGCTCCCCACCACCACCTGTGAAGGGCACAAGCCTCATCAAAGGGAGCAACACTGAAGCTCAGAAGTGTGTGAGAAACCCCGGGGCAGTTCTCAGGAAGCAACTAGGGCACAGGCTTGGGGCAGTCATCCCCTGTCCCCAGGCACCTGTGCCTCCCCTCATGGGGTCTGAAGGAACTCAGCAGGAGGTACAACCACAGACTCAGGCAGAGCCTGTCCAGAGGCATCACTCCTGCTGCTGCCAAGCTGCCTGCTCTCAAGAGCGAGGGGCTGAGTCCTGCAGCCCAGGACAAGGGCAGGCAGCCCCTAGGAGCTGTGGCATTGCAGGAAAAGCTGAGGCAGTGGAGACTTCCCTCGTGTGTGCTTCACAGGGAACCCGAGTCCTGCCAAGGTCCTGTCTGTAGGAGCCAAGCTGACCAGAGTATCTCGGCTGCCCTTCTCTGTGTTGAAGGCAGTGTTGGGAAGTTTGTTTCTATTACCCAAAGAGAATGCTTATCCAGATTTCCTGGGAATATGTTTTCTACCCAACAGTCATTTTCCTCCGCTGACAGTATTGATTTACCCAATAAATGTACTGAAAATGTGTGTCGTGTGTGGCATGTGTTAGTACCAGAGCTGGACTTAGGGAAAGGACCTAGTCACATCAACTTTTGCTCTGTGCCTCTTTATGGTTCTTCCTAAAGATGCACTATTTTCTGAGATTCTTGTGAAAGGATGTGTACCACATACCAAGAAGAGATTCTTCACTCCTTCGTGTTCAGAGGAGGTAGCTTTGTTTTCAACCCTGTTCCTTAGCACACACTTTTCTTCTCAGACCTTTTCTATATTCTTGAGATTAGTAGTCCCCTAGGATGAAGTCACTGTCATGTGACAAGGGCAGGTAAGTTTCTTGGAATAGAGGGACTTAGTCAAGTTTAAGAACCAGTTGTCAGTTCGGATGCCACATGCGAGCCTTCCTTGTATTTCCATCTATTGCTGCAGAGGATCCTATGTGATTAAGTTGGAATCTAGGAAGAAAGTCTAGATGTGCTTAAACCAAGTCCTATGAGCAGCTTCTCAAGGTCGTTGGATTGCTGGTGGACTGAGGAAAGAACAGGTGTAAGGGACGAAGCATGCTGCATAGAGTTGGGAGAATGAGTTTGGGTGGAATAGATCAGGTAAGATACATGGTGGACCGGGTAACAGGACAGAGTGTACACTGGCGAGAAGTGCACTTTCCACGCTGCACAGACCATGGTAAGGTGGAGAGCAGAGTGGGCTAACATGCCTCTTGGCAGTATAATGTGGTGAGAAAAGAAGCATGGCTTAATGGCAGTCTAGGTGAGCCAGAAAATAACTTGGGCTGCCCAGTCCAGTAGTAGTTAACTTGCATGGTTTGAGAAACAGTAGACTGGGTAGACAAGCCTGAGTTGAGAGACTGCAGACATTAGGTGGCCCTGCTCTTCAAGACGGTAGAATTTCCACACTAATTAATTCAAAGTAGAGTGTCTGAAGAGGTACAAACAGGAAAAAGGAACTAAACCAGGCTTTGGGACAATGGGACAGGCATGATGGAGGTAAACTCTTCCTCAGACTCCATCTCTTACGACAGGACAAGCCATCAACATATGGCCCTCAGGAGGGAGACTCCAAGGATTGTGGGTACATGGACACTGGAGGCATGGTCCAGATGGTATTTGAGGAGGCAGATGGACACATGGGAGGAAGCACCCCAGACAAGGAGGCTAGCAGCCATACTGAAAGCAAGTATGGGACCACCTTGGCCCAACAGCCTCTTCTCAAGTCCACATCCCGAAGCCAGTAGAGCCTGAGATCCCACAGGGGACTTCCTGGCTCTCACTCTGGGTTAACCCTCTGCCCACACCCACAGCCACCACCTCCTTGGTACACACAGGTGTACTTTGGAGGCACTGCCACCTAGGAGGTTATTTATTCAGCTGGATGGGCTTGAGCCCACTAGGTGAGTGGGCTCCTTCTGGAGTGTGTGTGTGTGTGTGTGTGTGTGTGTGTGTGTGTGTTTGTGTGCGTACATGTGTTTTAAAGTAAGTTGGGCAACTGGTCTGGGTATCAGTGTATACTATAGTCTGACAGGTCAGGTGGCTGTGGACTAGGGTAAGTTGGTAACCATTCACTATGTTGTCACTAGTGGGAGACAGGAGACTAAAAAGACTAGCAGGTCAGCTGGCCACAAATGGGAAATTTGAGCTTGGCTGTCAGACTGCCATGGACCAGGGGGAGGTTGGGGAATGGGGATGGAGGAATGATATAGGAGAGCCAGTCACATGACAGTGGACTGGGACGAATCTGGAGACAAGGGAGAGCAAGCCAGCCAGATGATAGGATCAACTGTAGAGCCAGACGAATAGGCTACCTCAGGGTAAGACAGGCAGCCACACCAGAACATGCTATGGAATGGGATGTACTTGGTGGAATGGGGTCAGATAGGCAAATGGCAGACTGCTAGGCCAAAGGTGGATGGATAGGGTAAGCTGAGGAACAGAGGAGTCACAGGCCAGGCAACAGCAAACTGGGTGAAGTGGGAAAATGGGTGTCCATGTGGACTAGGGTAAGCTATGGAGCAGAGCAGGCTAGGAGGCAGATGAGGTGAGTTGGAGAACCTGACCTGCCACGTGGAGTAATGCAAGCCAGAAATGGAAAAACTGCTAGCTCATGGAGACGCAGACTAGGAAGAGTTGGGGGACAATTCCCATTGGCTGACCGTGAAGCAGTGGGCTAGGCTGAGCAGGATGCATGGAAACAGGATAAGCAGGCATGGGAGACAAGTGGGAAGTTACCATGGTAGACTAGGGTAACTGGTAGACCAGGTTATGGTAGGTCTGTAGTGGGGTCTGGGAGACAACAGTACACTTGATGGAATGGAGTGGCATGAGAAGATCAGTGTGCACTGGGGAATGTGTTGTACTCGATGGAGTAGAACAGCACTCAGCACCACAGAATGGCAGACAGAACAGGAGGACCCTGAACCAGGCTGGTTGCAGGCAAAGGGGTGGGATTACAGTGATGTGGCTGTACAGCAGGGTGACTTGGGCAACCAGGCAGCCTAGTAGACAGACCATGCCAAGGAATTCTGGGAAAATGCCCCAACTGGTAGGTTAGTTGGTCATGTGAGAGAATAAGCTGGGAAATAGCACGTGGAGTGGGCTGCAGTGAGTGGAGTGGACTAGAATAAAGTGAGGCTTGGGAGGCCTGCTAGGATTGCCTGGGGGGGCAGGACGAGGTCTTCTGGGGGCCAGTCACAGTGGCCGGTCAGGAGTCAGCTGGCTAGCGTGTTAATATTAGCTGGCCAGGTTGGCAGGGCAAGACAACATGAGTGAGGGTAATTGTAGGCTGACAAGCCAGGCAGAGATAGTTACCAGGGTTGGTTAGAAGCCTGGAAGAACGTTGTGTAGATATGCTGACTGGGTTTTGTTCAACTTGACACAGACTCAAGTCATCTGAGAGGAGGGAACCCCAATCGAGAAAATGCCTCCTAAGGTTGTCTGTAGGCAAGTCTATAGGGCATTTTTTGAATAAATGACTGGGGGCGGGTCTACACACTGTGGATGGGGACACTCCTGGGCTGGTGGTCCTGGGTTCTATAAGAAAGCAGGTTGAGCAAGCCATGAAGAGCAAGTCAGTAAGCAGCTCCCCTCCATGGCCTCTGCATCAGCTCCTGCCTCCAGGTTCCTGCTTTTTAAGTTCCTGCCTTGGCTTCCATTGGTGTAACTTGGAGTGTGTGAGCAAAAGAACCCTCTGCTCCCCAGGCTGGTTTTGGTCCTGTTTCATCCCAGCAATAGAAGTCAGGACAATGGAGACAAGTGGTTAGTCTGGGAAATGTACGGGCATGCTGACAGGGCAGGTGCAGCACCAACGCCACGCAGCACTAGGTGGCAACACCACGTGTTCTCCACACCCCAAGGGCGTGAGGAGTGGGTGGATAAGGAAGGGAGGAATGTCGTGTCAGACAACAGCCCTACCGACGCCAGCACTGGGGGCCACCTATGTAAGCGCTGACACTGGCAGCCATGAGCCACACAAGACACTGACAGGATGACACTGGGCGGGGGTAGGGAAGAGTCCAGGGACGCTGGGGTCATTAGGAGTGATCCCTTTGGAGGAGCAACGTCATCCCTCTCCATCTTTATGTTTGTCACACATTCCTACTCAAACACACATCTCCCTTACTCTTAGCACTTTTTAACCTGAAAGGAAGGTGGAATCCCAGGAAATGTTTCTAACACTGACAGCAGGGTGGCGATTTTCTCAGAAAGTATTGTCACTCTAGACAGGCTAAAGAAATGACTAGGGAGGGGAACTATTTCCCTGCGTGATTTTCCAGTGGACACAACTCAGTGGCAAAGAGAAAACAGCAAGGTTTCCGAGAGCCATTAAGAAGCACCCGTCAGAGCCTGTGTAAGTGGCATCTACTGTCGCAGATGCTTCCCAATGTCGTCTGTAGCAACAGCTCTAAACGCACTGCTTACCGAAAGCTACCAAAATTGCTCCATTCTCATGGCATTAACTGTTCTTTGTAGGTGACACATCTGATGGTAAGGAGACCTCTGCTCTCAAGCATGTGAAAGTCAGTGATGGGGAGGAGTGGCTGCCACAGACTGGCAGTAAGGCTCAGCCTAGAGGTAAAGAGCACCGAAGGTTCTTTTCGAGGCACATCACATTCATTTTTTTTTGTTTCTTTTCATTTTTCTTTATTAAGAAATGTTCTACTCACTCTACATACCACCCACAGATCCCCCCTCCTCCCTCCTACCACCCTCCCTCCCAAACCACCCCACATCCCCACATCCCCCAAATCAACATCTCCCATGGGGAGTCAGCAGAGCCCGGCACACTGAGCCTAGGCAGGTCCAAGGCCCTCCCCACTGCTCCAAGGCTGTGCAAGGCATCACACCACAGACACTAGGCTCCCAAAAGCCTGCCCATGCATCAGTAATGGATCCCGATCCCCCTGCCTGGGTGCTCCCCAAACAGCTCGAGCCAAACAACCATCTTCCATATCCAGAGGGCCTAGTCCAGTTCCATGGGGGCTCCACAGTCACTAGTCTACTCTGGTGGCCAGTCTAATAAATACCCTAACCGTCATCTTAGAGCCTTTGTCCAGTGACTGATGGAGGCAGATGCAGAGATCCATGGCCAGGCTCCAGGCTGAGCTCTGGGAATCCAATCGACGAGAGAGAGGAGGGATTCTACAGGCGTGGAACGTCGAGATCATGATGGAAAGACGTGTAGAGATGACCGGCCACACTAGTGGAAGCCCATGAACTGTAGACTAGTGGCTGTGGAGCCCACATTCATTCTTAACATAGAGCCCAGGGAGCCGGGTGGAGGTGGCAGGGGCAGCGCACACCTTTGATCCCAGCACTTAAGAGGCAAAGGCAGGCGGATCTCTAAGTTTAAGGCCAGCCTGTCCTACAGAGGGAGTTCCAAGACAGCCAAGGCTGCCAATAGAAACTGTCTGAAAAACGAAACAGAAAAAAAAAACAAAAAACAAAAAACAAAACAAAACAAAAAAACCAGAGAACCAGGTCACCTCTCAGAAGCACACAGGGGGACTTGGTGAAAGTTGAATTAACCCAGCCCTTTCCCTAAACACAATCCCCAAGTCATCTAAAATCTATACCATACATAGCACACATACAGTACACACAAAAGACACTACTTCATCAGAACATTTATTGGGGGCAATCAGTACCATTAATAAGAGAGATTATTTGGGGGAAGGAAGGAGTCCCTACAGTAAAGGGCAGTGCTGCCCAAGGAAAGGAGGTTTCGTTGAGGCCCTGGCTACCTGTAGGGTGCAGGTGGGTGTGGCTGTAAAACCATACCTTTCTGGGACAGTCTGTCCCTGTCTTCTACCCATCTCTTTTGACCAAAAAAAGCAGTGGCCTGGTTGTAGGACCTGGGACTTGGCACCTTAGGGCAGGTTGCTTGGTGGTGGAATGGATACCCCTGCACTGGCTCGGCTGGGACCCAAGATACTTTCTTTGGATTAGTTTTCACAGGCTTGATAGGAGGAGATAAGGGCACATGGGGGCGCATGGTGTCTGTTGCAATATGCCTATGTCCCAGTTGCTCCTTGGGGACTCTCCCAGGGTGTCTCGTGGCTTTCTGAGCTACAGTGTTCCCTGGAAAGGTAGCTCTTGCCTTCCACAGCTCTGGGTCCTTCACTAATGATGATGGTGAAGCACTTTTTCTCAGGAATATTTCCTGCCCTTTGCACTTTCTGTCAGGAGAAAGCCACTGCAGAAAGTGTTTGATGTGCCTCCTGAACTGGTGTTCAGGAGGAGTTAGGGCCTTCACTGGCAGGGGGCAGATGGGCTTTTCCCCATAATTCCCCTGGCTTGGGCTGTCCTGTGAATGGCAGCTCTTCCCATTGGCCTGTAATGTCCCAGACCTTGTAATTCCTGCTCCAAGTTCTTCCATTTTCCACGTAGCAGGCCATACTTTCTTGGCAGACAGAGGGATGTCCTTGTCCTGGCCCTTGCCTAAGATATGAGGAGGCATCCAGGGCTCCTGTTGCTGCACCTGAGGAGCATTCATGGGTCCACTGGAAGGGCTTTGGTCATGCATGAGTAAAGGTTTGAAAGTGAATTTATCGGAGGCAGGGAGCATGTCATTTGGGGGCCCTAGAGCTTGGATGGGCAGTGTGCTTTCTGCTTTAAATTTCTCCTCCCTAGATACCTGACTATTGCAGTCAGATGTCTGACTTTCCTGGAAAGCTGGTATTTCCTTCTGGGCCCTTCCAGCTACCAGAGTACTTTGTACTTTTGTTGTATTCCCATCTGTCCCTTGGGCACTCTTGCACTGGCTGGTGTTCAGGATCTTGGTAGGTTGTGGTTGAAGACCACTGAGCTGCCATCTCTTGACTATGTTACTGACCTTGTTGGATACAAATGTGTTTTTGTCATTCATATTTGTTCCTCGAGGCCCCTGGACTGTTTTGCTGGAATCCAGCTGCTTACCCACTGGCACAGGGCCAGCCTCAGTGGATATTCTGGGCACATCTGGGCTATGTCTATTGCCCTCTGACTCTTTCAGTCTGATGTTGTCTAAGCCAACGGATGCCTGATGCAGAACAGACTTTGTCATTGTATATGTGCTTTTGACATGTCCATCCTTGAGATGCAGGGCAGTTTCAAGTTTTTTCCGACATTGTCTCACCTGTGAAGTCCCTGAAGGTTTGCCTGACAGACTGCCTGGGTTGTTTCGTAGGTTCGTCTTACAGTCAGATTGCAGGCCATTACCTAGAGCGCCCTTAGAGTTACTCCACAGATATCTTTGGGCAATCTCTGGACTCTGTCCTTGTGCCTTTACCATTTTTCCCTCTAGAGACAGACTCTCTGAGTACCTCTCTTGGGAGCTTCCAGGTTGGTTCGACGCAGTGTCCTGTGGGTCTTTGCTCTCCCGGTGCTGAAAGAAAGAGGCCCATGAGAGCCCGTAGCTGCACGGAGATGACTCTGAAAGGTCAGGACTCACCCATGGCTGAGACTTAAAGATCCTCTGAGGCAGGCCCCAGCGCTGTAGGATGAACCGCTTTTGAAGGTGGCGTTCGAGTTTCTTCCGGAATGCATCAGTCAGGGGGAAGTCTCCAGGAGGAACGGACCTGGGAGCATGGGTCTCGGAGGACTGCCTGACCAATGAGAGCTTGGAAGGTAGGAGATAAAAGTCTTCCTGAGATTTTTGGACCACTGAGGGTAAACCCCACACCCTCTCCTGTACCTTTGTCATAATGCTGCACTCTAGGTGGTGGGTTTGGGCCTGCAGCAAAGTGTTTGTCTTGTCTTGGGACCTATGAAAATACACCCCACAGATCCTAAGCTGAGATTGAGAGGAAGATGATGTCCCTGGGATTGGAGGTTGAAACTGGGTCTGGGACATGGCAAGCAGGACACCTTGGGACTGAGATTGGGCCAGCGTCTGTGATGGGCTCTCAGGCAAAGACAGAGGTGTGGGAAGAGTCAGGACTGAGGAGTCTGGGGTTCCGTTGAACCAGATGTAGGTTGAGGAACAGTGAGCCGACAGTGTACTGATAGCATTCACGGACTCGCTGTGGAGGTATGGGAGACCCCAAAAGTGCTGTGTAAACTGGGGTTCTGATTGGTCTTCAGTGGTTTGAGCCTGAGCCAGCCCCTGGTGCGTGATCAGCTCCCTGAGCATGCTTCTGCTACCCCCCAGAGGAAGGGAGCCTCCTGAGTTCTGCAACTCAGCGGACTCTGGGATTTCCTCCCAAGTTGTAAGTGCTTTTTGGAAAGTTTCTGCTTTTTCTTCCCCATCCTTCAGCATAAGGAAGTCAGCCTGACTTTCATCTCGTCTCTCAAGCAGCACCAGGACTTTGGGGCTGGGGAAAGAGAGTTTTCCAGACGTTGTGAAATAGTCTGTGGTTTGTCTCCCCCAAAAAGCTTTCGTAGAGTGGGCGTTAACCAGGCATTCCGACTGTGATGAGAACTCTGACGCGTAACCACAAGCTCCTTTGTTTGTTGTGGCATTGACAAACCACTCACTTGGGCTGCCCACCATGGATGGAGTGGTTTCCAGTTGTAAAAACCCTTCTGTTTGAGGAAATGTGGGAAGTGGATGAGATGGGATGTGGTCCAGTGGGGAGTCAGTGCTTGGGAGAACAGGCTCTGACGGCGGAGCGCCACCTTGTGGTGCACACAAGAGTGTGTCTTCCAAGGGGGTGACCTTGTTAGCTGAGAGAGTGGTGGGAGGGGGAGGAGGTACAGGTGACAGAGATGAAGTGTGACATCCTGGAGGGCTCAGTGAGCGGGGAGGGGACCGAGAAGCTGTGGAAGGCACACTGGATGCAGAGGCAGCACCATCTTCGAGGGTGGCCCGTGACAGAAGATGACTGACCTTGGCAGTTGCTCCATTGCACACATCACAGCAGGGGTCTGGGCAGAGCACTTGTCGAAAGTGGGAGGCATCGTACAGCCGTCCAAAAGGGCTGAAGAAGACAGAGTTCAGGTCTGGTCAGGACCTGTGTTCTAGTTATCTTCATCTGTCAACTTGACACAACCTAGTGTCATCTGAGAGACCAGCCTCAGTGGAGGGATTGCCTAGATAAGACAGGCCCGTGGTCATGCATGTAGAAAGTTGTCTTGGTTGTTAATTCATGTAGGAAGGCCCAGCCCATTGTGAGCAGCACCGTCCCTAGGCAAATGGTACTGACATGCATAAGAAAACTAACCGGATATAAGCCTGTCTACACTCTAGCTAGCAAACAGCACTCCCCACTTTACCACTCCGTGGCTATGAAGTGAGTGCCTTGGTTGGAGGCAATGAACTCACCTGCCTTCAAGTTCCTGCCTCAACTTCCCTCAACAGCTGTGATCTGGATTTTTAGGCTCAAATAAACCTTGCGCCTTAAAGGTTCCTTCGGTTGTGGTGTTTTATCGCAGCAACAGCAACAAAACTGGGACAACCAGCATGCACAGAAAGAGGGTTACAGGCCCATGTGGGGTGCGTACACCCCAAGCCTGTGTGCCTGTTCCTTTTGTTCGGTCTGTGGCTACCAAAGAGGCTGCAGCCTCTCTCCATGTCTCCAGTTTACACACATTCTTTTAGTTATCCCTCCCAAGACCATTGACCTTGGGGTGGGGATGGGGATGGGCCCCGAAAGAAAGGGAAAATTGTCACCTTTGCACAACAGACAGCAGCTTCCTCCTCTCCCATGCTTCTCTGTGGAAGATTCTAAATTCTGGAAAGCGTGGGGGGGTGGGTCGTATGGAAGAAAAGACAGAGACATGAGCATCACACAGTTCCCCTAAGGCAAACACCTAAGCCTACTGTAGTCTAAAATCATCAAGAAATAGTAGACATGGTGAACTTGTCACCAACAATACTAGCAATGCTCACTTGTGTTTCTTTGTTAACAAGGTCCCTTTGTGGACATCATCTCACAATGTGCACCACAGAAACTCGCAAGTCTTGGCTTCCTCAGAGATGTCTGAGCCCCAGATGTGAGGCATGTACATGATACCAGAAGGCGGGAGCTGTGCCTCCGAAACAAACTGTAGTCCTCCCTGGACAGTCCTTGTGCTCACTGCATGGGCAGCGCCCACTTCTCAGGTCGGGTATCACTGCTCCATGGCCATGGGTGAGCAGGGCTGGGGTGCAGGGCTGGTTCTCAGTCTCCTTTGAGGGAGGTAGTGTGTGTCTAGTGCCATGACAGCCTCAGATCACGGACCCAGCTCTTATGGAAATGACAGGAAGGGAAAACCGAGGTGATAAGACCCTAGAGGTAAGTGCCTACCTTTCGATGATGTTCTCCTTCCTTTCTTAGTTTTGCCCTGTTGCTGTTAACAAAAAGAAAAATGATTTTTTTTCTGTTGTTTTTCCTAGGTTGCTCAAGAATTCCATTAACCAAAAATATTTTGATTTCCAGTCAAGTAAGATTAATTCCAATCTTTATTATTTACTTTCAAAAGTGATAGAAGACTTTCAGTTTTCCCTTCTTTGAGAAACCAAAGGAGGATTTTTGTCTGTAAGAGTCACAGCTGAGAATATCAGTAAGAAGTCCCGTGCCAAACAGCACAGACTGAGACCAGGGCCACAGTGGCGCTCCCTCTGAGACATTTTGTCCTGGGAACAGATCTCAGACTCCAGGCTCTGCTCAGAGGCTGTCTGTGGTCAGCACTGCTCTCCTGTAGCATGACTTGGAGGGAGTGAGGGTGGAGGAGCTTACGACTTGGGCTAGGGCATGGAGCAGGTGTCAGGAGACACTGTTCTTCCTCAGAAATCTGACATCTGGGACTAAGCAGTAAGACCAGGATGGGTGCTCAACCCCAGGCCATGAACACCCAGGGGGTTAGGCTAGAGAACAGACGGAAACCTTAATTCCTGCCATCCCAGGCTCCATGCTTTCACATGGCAGTGTTCTCTCCTCTTCACAGTGTCCTAGTCCAGGCAACCAAACTCATTCAACAACATGGGAGTAGAAATGGCAGCCGCAAATGAAGGAACCCCCTAGGAGCTCATCATACTCTCACCTTTCTGATGTCTCGATTGTTCCATTTGGGTAAGAAGGGTTTTAGTAGCAGGTACCTCAGGTACAAGAGAAGCACCCCTACTGCACTCAGGAAGATGCACTGGGGGTAAATATCCATGAAGGCTGAGGGTAAATGTCCAAAGCTCAACCATGGTTCAGTAGTGCTATGTAGAAAGGAGATGACGTTCTCCATAGTGTGAATCGTACAGCTGCCTGACGCAGCTGAGTTCTGAGGCTGAGTGGGCCTCACTGTAGAGTCAGGTCTGCATCACAGAGCAGGGAAGAGTCATAGAGGGTTTGTGAGGGTGGGGAGGAGGATGAGCCCTCAGCCCCCCAGTCCACCCCCCCTTCAACCTCACCCCAGCAAAGCCCTCTGCCTGGGCCTGCTGCTCCATTCCCACCCAGCTTTCTTCTCGTCAGGTTCCACAGGGAGCTTTCCAGTTTGTTTCTTCTGTGACCAGGACTCCAGCTCAGTCCCCTTTACTGTTTGTAGTTCTTGACCTGGACCCTTGCAATTCTCCTGCCTAGAGAGTCTGACTTGGCATCTTCTTGGAAGTGTTTGCTTTTTAGTGTATTGCATCAGGACCAATGTCCTTCAACATATCTACAGAAAAGTCAACATTTTCTCTCTCACCAAATTAGCTATAAGATGAAATTTTCTCTCCACATATTTACTTTGTGAATGCTCAGTGACCAACTTTTGTGCTTGAATCAGCTTGCAATGTCTTCAGAGGGACAGACTAAAATCATAAAGCTATCATAAATATGGGATGTATATAATTAAAACTTCAGGCATTCTTTTGTGTATGATTATACAATTTTTTTTAGTGGTGATGTAGTTGGAAAGCCAGATCGGGAAGGAGTAAGGCTAGTCATAGAATGGGGTGTGCTTGGTGGTACAGGATAAAGTGGCTAACAGTGTTAGATAGCAGGCCAGCCAGCTGCAGAGTCTTGGGGAACCCAGCAGGTGTGTGGTCTGTGAATAGCTAGGAATTAAAGCATGCTATGCAGACCAGGATAAAGTGGGTATCCTGATAGGCAAACTGAATAGAAACTGGAGAACTCGTGTGAGCTGGGGGAAAGTGTAGGTTGGGCAGACAAATGTTTTTATGGTTGGTTGCACTGGGTAGAGTTGAACAAAGTGGTAATGGGGCTGGTTAGGTGGGAGGGAAGCTGAGGGACAGGACAGTATGTGTCAGGTCCTGGGAAAGCAGACAACTATTGCATTCATGAGTAGGTAGTGTACGTTGGTAATGGGATACCTTGTGTGAAATAAGACAGCCTGGGGAGCGTGGCAGGCTGGCAAACTAGGATGTGGCTGGAGGTCAGGGGGCAAAAAGGTGCCATGGGTATAGGTTTAGGGGCAAGGCAGGACAATATGCTAGGGCGCCATAGAATAGAGCATGTAAGCATGTATGGGCACATGGTCTCCTAAACTGACCAGTGTAGTATGGGAAATGGCTTTCCTGGAAGGTTAGGCAGTCTCAGTAGGATGAATGGAGGACAGGATGCAGGTGAGGTGAGGTGTGGCATGCCTAGGAGGTAGGTTACAAGGACAGGTGTCAGGGCTAGAGGAGGCATACCACAGTGAGTTTGGGCATAGTGGGGGCCCCCTATCCATTCAGCAGGGGTAATTATAGACCGGGATGAGGTTGGGAAAGGGGTTGCTGTGGCCTGGCCATGGCTGGATTAGGGTGACTTGGGATTGGGGTGATCTGTGGAACCAGGCACTCTGGTGGCACTATTGTGACATTAGGAAAGGGGAGGTTGATGGGTCATGTGACATCATAATCAAGGGACTTGGACAAGAGCTCCATGATGGGCTAAGCTGAGGCGACAAGCAATAGGAGGCAGGCTAGTTGGCAGCCACTAGGCATCAATCAAGCACATCCGAATAGCTCAAGACGCCTTGCCTAGCTGTGGAAGCTGGCTGGCAGCTCAGGAGGGACGGAACTAGGCTGGGAGCGGGAGTAGTGGGAGCTGGGTGAGATGGGGCGCATGAAGCGCTGGGTGCCACAGGGCCAGACACAGAACAGGTTGAACACTCTGCTGTGAGGTAGTGGAGCGAACACTAGGGTGTGAGGGGCATCCTTGGGAACGGTGCGTGTGGTGTCCTTCCCACCGATGGAATTGTATGAGCTTGGGCTTTGGACAGACTCACAGATCAGGGGCACTGTGACACTGGTAAGGGGGCATATGGGGTACACCAGTGTGACCGGAGAGCAGAGTGCAATTTTGGACTACGATGATTTGAGCTGTGGGATCCGACAGGCTAGGCAGCTGAGCTTACTGAGTCTGGGAACACAGCTGACTGGGTAGACTAGGGAAAGATCAGACATGGGGAAGGCAGGGTGGCCAAGAATGACTAGTCAGTGCTGTAGCACATAGGGTCCACAATTGGGTGAGATCACTGATGCCTTTTCTCCCCCAACAGCCTGTATAGTGCTTTCCTGTTTAGAAAGTCCTTCCCTATGCCTCTGTCTTACTGTGTACTCCCTTACTTTTTCCTCCAGCAGGTTTTTTTTTTTTTTTTTTTTTTTGACAGAGTTTCTCTGTGAAGCCCTGGTTGTCCTGGAACTCACTCTGCAGACCAGGCTGGCCTTGAACTCACAGAGATCCATCCACCTGTCTCTGCCTCCCAAGTGCCCGGCACATTGAGATTCTTGGTGCATTTGCAGTTCACCGTTACACAGGGTGACAGATGAGGATCTAGTCTCGTGCTCTACATGTAGACACTCACCATCTGTTGAAGATGCTGTCATTCTATGAGTGTATTTCTCACACCCAGTTTTTTTAATGTGGGCATTGGGGGTTGGACTCAGGCCCTTGAGCCTGTCCAGCAAGCACTTTACCAACTAGCTCATCTCCCAGCTCCTGGATTTCTAAATTAATATATTAGGTCCTTATTTCATGCACTCAGTCTTAAGTCAAGGCACCCCTTCAATGACTTAAGATTATACCTTTTAAAGGATTATGAACTCAAAGAGCTTTTTGTAGTGTGTGTGTGTGTGTGTGTGTGTGTGTGTGTGTGTGGTGTAGGTGTATGGGCATGTGTGTGTATGCATGTGTGGGGTCAGAGGTTAATATTGTTTGTCTTCTATTACTTTCCACTTTAAAAATTAAATGTTTTGTTTAATATTCATACATACATATATAAAACATGTTGGGATCAAATCCACCCTCCATTCTTCCCCTCCTCTATCCTTGCCTTCCCCCTTCCCCCCAACTTCATGTTCTCTCTCTCCTCTCCTCTCCTCTCCTCTCCTCTCCTCTCCTCTCCTCTCCTCTCCTCTCCTCTCCTCTCCTCTCCTCTCCTCCTCTCCTCTCTCCTCTCTCCTCTCCCTTCTCCAGCAACCATCAGCTGTCTGTGGTTCCTATGTTCCTCCTCACCCATGCTAGGGTTTTGATGGATTGTGCCGTAGGATGTCCTGTATGTTGTGAATAAATAAAACGCTGATTGGCCAGTATCCAGGCAGGAAGTATAGGATAGGTGGGACAAACAGAGAGGAGAGGCGGGGAGGTGGAAGTCTGGAGGAGACGCAGCCTGCCGCCCAGGGAGCAGCATGTAAAGGCAGCAGGTAAAGCCACAGAACACGTGGCGACATATAGATGAACAGAAATGGGTTATTTTAAGATAGAAGAACTAGATAACAAGAAGCCTGCCACGGCCATACAGTTTGTAAGCAATATAAGTCTCTGCGTGTTTACTCTTTTGGGTCTGAGCAGCTGCGGGACTGATGGGTGAGAGAGATTTGTCCTGACCATGGGCTAGGCAGGACTGGAGAAAACTTCAGCTACAGGGCTGATCTTGTGTGGGTCTTGTATTGAGGAGGAAGGGGTACACTCAGCACCCCACAGTCACTTTTTCTTTACATGTTGGCCAGTTCTACCTTATAGTGGTATTCTACTTGTACTGAAATGTGATTTTATTTGTATGTTAATAAATAAAGTTGCATTTCAGTACAAGTAGAATACCACTATATTTCACCCTTTCTAATTTAATAAAAAGGCTCATGTCACCAGCTTGGCTTGTCCTTGACCACACAGAGACTCTGCCTGCCATGTGATCAGATTAAGGGCATGGGCTACCAGCACCTGACTTCTGTTCCTGGCTCGCTAATGACCTCTGATCTCCAGGCAAACTTTATTTATTAACATACAAATAAAATCACATTTCAGCACAATTAAAATATCACCACACAATTTAGTCTTTCTTGTTAATATATTCAGTGTGGCATGACCATCATCTCAGATCTGAGGTCAAGGACAAGCCAAGCTGGTGACATGAGCCTTTAATCCCAGTACCAACCATAGAGACCTGGAGGCCTGTATAGATAGGCAGTGGCGAGGAAGTCAGATGGTTGGGCTTAGAGCCAATGAGAAGGCAGAACAGAAAGGCAATAAAAAGACAAGTCATACAGGAAGAAGGTCTCTCTCTCAGGGGAGGCGATGGCAGTAAGTAGTAAGCTAAAGGCAGTCTTGGCTCTTCGCTATTGCTCTGATCTCTTGGGCTTTACCTCTGTATTTGGCTCTGTGTTTCTTATTTAATAAGACTGTTTAGAAATTCATCTACAAAACTGTGTCAACTGCAATGCTCCTATAGGCTTGGCTGTCTGTGCAGAAGGGCTTTATTTACCATTTAGTCTTGTGTCTGGGATGGGGTTTGGATGAGCCCTGAAGTACCTGCTACCTGCTTCCTAGTGGATGTGATAGTGTCAGCGAGACACCAGGTGGCGCTATGAGCTATGTTGCCATTTCCTATGTCCACTCAGCACCTCATGCAGTCTTCTCTTTGGGTGATTAAAATTTGTCCGTCGCTGTTTTACCAAGGCCCACTCCACCTGTGTTTAAACACTTTGACATCGGCGACATACGTGAGGGTAAGGATGGGGGTCCCCTTGCCAAAGGTAGTGCGATGGCTTCAGGGAACAGAGTTCCCAGGAAGAGTATAAAGTGAGGAAATAATCCTACAAAGGTGCCAACAATCTCTCACAACTGAGGCCCCTCTTACCAGATGATTCTAACTTGTGCATGAGCTAGGGTGAGAGGGATTTGTTTGGACCCTGGGCCAGGCAGGAAAACTCCAGCTACAAATGGCGCCCAACGGGTTGGCAAGAGTTTCCACTTAAAACCTGAGAAAAAAGATTCTAAAATGGAGCTAAAAACAGCTTCCTAGTTGTCTCTCTCAAGTTAGTGGCAACCTGCGGGTTTGAGCTGCCATGGTGGGTTCCTGGTGTGTGTGCTCGACCTGCCGTATGGCAGAATGAGACATCTACAAGCGGCACACTAGGGTGCTGCGTGGTGGATTTAGCCTTTGCTAGGTTTTTTTTTTTTTTTTTTTTTTTTTTAAGGGCTACACGCTGCTTTGATAGAACTGCTTCTGATAGTTGATGGTACACATGGCTCTAGACCTAGAGCTGCCGGTAAACGTACCACTGTCATGTTGGGAAGCTGAGGTGGGCAGAGCCAGCAACCACAGAGGCCATTTTGGTCTTACAAATGCTGCAGTTTAAAACAATAGATTCACAATAAGACAGATTCAAATGAAATAAACCCCTAAATGGTTTACAATGTGTGTAAAAATGTATGTAGGCTTGGAAGAGAGAGGAAAAAAGAATATATACAGTTATATAAAGAAATAGATAGTTTTAAAAAATAAAGTCTTTAGGGAGAAAGTAAAAGTAATGTATAAAAAACAAGCCACGTAAAGATGAATATTACATAGAGAATCTGGATTGTGTTGTCTTTGATATTTTTAACTGCAGAGAGATATTTGATTGTAAAGGCAGATGAATTAAACCTATATATATTAAAGGTATCTTGACTTCAAAATTTGGATGTAAGGATATGTTGCTTTGGAAAGGAGGCTCTGCTTTTATTTCCACAGAAAGCCAGAGGCTATGGATTTGTTCCAGATTAAGATACATCAGGTTTGACTAGCCAAGACCCCCTGAAAGGTCTCCGATGACACCATGGCTCAGATGATCCAACATCCAGAACAGTGTCAAGGCAACTGGCTCAGATGATACACCCTCATGGACTACTCCATGATCCTAAAATTTTCTTTGTGTCCCCATAAGATACAGCGCCCCCCTCCAGCAAGAAGTAGTAAGAGAACCTATGCCCAAATTCCCAAATATACCAAGCTGGCTTTGGAGATGGAATTGGCTCACTCCTTCTCTAAACCCAAGTATATTACGGAAAAAAAAAAAAAAGGTTGAAAGATTCTCGTGTCCCATATCAGAAGAGCCCTCTGGTGTGGGACAGAGAAAAACTAATTTTTTTTTTTTTTGGTTTTTCAAGACAGGGTTTCTTTGTGTAGTTTTGCACCTTTCCTGGAACTCACTTTGTAGACCAGGCTGGCCTCGAACTAACAGAGATCCGCTTGGCCCTGCCTCCCGAGTACTGGGATTAAAGGCGTGTGCCACCACCACCCGGCTCAATATTTTTATTTAAATCAGGTTGATTATAAGTGCAATCTCTTTCTAAAGAAGAAAAGGGGATATGATATACATATGATAGGATGAAAGGGTAGATTATTGAACCTACTTTTGAAGAGCAACTTGTTTAGAAATGTTTTACATTGCTGTAGATTATTTTAGTTTATTGATACAAATTTAAAGTTAATTTTGTTATACTGTATGTGTATTTTTACTCTTGTTTAAGGTATTATGTTTATACAACTCATTTAAATTGTAGTGAAACAATTAGTCTTCTATGATAGTCAAACTTATAGTCATATTAAGTTTTCTAGGTATATATAGATATATTTCAGATAGATAGGTAATCTTCAAACACTTCAAAGACCTACAGAATATGGCATTTTAAATGTTTTAAGAATTTAGACTTTCTGGACAGTGAGACATGTCTGCTCCTGGCAGCACCAATTTACTTAAGAAAAGAGGATGGGCATCGAAGACATTCTATATGGAGTTTATCTTCTTCTTGGCAAAAATATCCATTTGGGCAAGAAACTGTTCTTGCTTTGACTGCTTGATTGACTGTACATACAGAACCCATAGGAAGGTAACCACTGAACTTTGCTTGGCAAAATGGTCCTTCAAGTTCCTGCTTCGCAGAGGAAACTTCCAGACATTCTATAGAACTCTAGATCTGTGGGCTGAAGACAGATGCCCCAACTTTACAAAGGAACTTTAGAATGACTGTCCAGGCTGCCAGCTGTCTCTGTCTACTCTCGCAAGACTCCTGAAAGTTGCTTGCATCCTTTTCCTGTTTCTCAGGTAATATTATATCCTTCTGAGGTCTTTGATGTAGTTGAAGACTAGATAGTTATAATTTTCCTCAGTTATGATAAAAAATAAGTTAGATATGAAATTTTAGACTCACAAATATAGGATAGATAGGATATCTTCTTTAATTTTGCCAAATACAAATAGACTAGATATTATAAATAGACTAGATAGTGTAACTGTAATTCTTGCTTGATAATTGTCTTGTTATATGTAATTGTACTTTGTGAAAGTTAAAACCTTCCTTTTTGAAAAAAAGAAAAGGAGAAGTGCTGTGGATATTGCGCTGTATAAATAAAATGCTGATTGGCCAGTAGCCAGGCAGGAAGTATAGGTGGGACACGCAGAGAAGAGAATTCTGGGAAGTGGAAGGCTGAGTCAGAGAGATGCTGCCAGCCGCTGCCATGAGAAGATGCTAAGAGACCGGTAAGCCACGAGCCATGTGGTGACTTATAGATGAATAGAAATGGGTTAATTTAAGATATAAGTACAGTTAGCAAGAAGCCTGCCCTGGCCATACAGTTTGTAAGCAATATAAGTCTCTGTGTTTACTTGGTTGGGTCTGAGCAGCTGTGGGACTGGCAGGTGAGAGAGATTTGTCCTGACCGTGGGCCAGGCAGGAAAACTCTAGCTACAACAATCCTGTCTCTGGCATCCACAAGCATATATCATCTCATTTCCTCGAGAGTCGGATGAATCTTACTGATTTGCTTCTAGTTGGTATGATGGAGGGAAAGGTTGGCACATCACCCACGCTTCCAGCGTATAACACGTCAGTGTTTCTGTACTTCCCTGTGTAACATGTCGGCATTTCTGTACTTCTCGAGTGTAACACATTGGCGTTTTTGTAGTTCTAGTGTTTCTGCACATTATTGGCATTTCAGTCTTGCTAGCAGAAATCCCTCCTCCCCTGGCTTTGATGAAGCAAGCTACCACATAGGAAGCATGCCCACCTGCAAGACAGAGGAGGGCTCCAGCCAAGAACCAGAGCGTGATCAACAGCCTCAGCCAAATGGCCTTGAGGAACTGAACCTGCCAGCAGTTACATATTGAACACGGAAAAGGTTGTTCCCCAGTCAAGCCTTCCAATTCCAACAGTGTCAAAGACCCCAAGGCAGAGAATGCAGGTAGAAGTGGCCTGGACTCTTGAGTCACAGAGACTGAGGCAACAAGTTAGGTTATTAGCCACTAAAATTCAAGGTACCCATAACACCAATAGGTGATTAATACATTATAGAATCATTGTGGCTTTGGATGAGCAACAGATTAGCTCTAAGGAAGGTAGAAAGAGATCCATTCTCAAAGAGACTGATACAGAGTCTGGCAGCACCCCTCAGGGTCTGTTGTGAAGAATGATGAAAGACGCCCCTCGTGCTGCTGTTGTGAAGCAATAGAATTCTGTGCTAGAAAGTCCATTTTGTCCTCCAGTGGGTCAAGGACTGTTGGGTGGGAAGGGCTGTGAGGATGAGGGAGTGGCTCCTCCATTGTTTTCTTCTGTTCCTCCTCCCAATTCTGAGTTTTGATTCCTCCCCAAAATAGTTTCCTTTATTCTCAAATACTGTGTGGCCATGCTGGCCACCTCTCAGGTGATTGCTGTGGAGCCTTTTGTTCTGCTAATGTCAAGAAGCCAGCATCCTAGAGAGTTTTCTGGGGTGGGAAAGTCTCTTTCTTTCCCTCACAGTGCCCATACAAGTAAAGATATCTCATTTTCAAGTTAAGAATAGGTACAGTGTCATTGCCAGAGAGAGCAACATGCCACCATAAAAGTTCCTGGCCTCTGAGCTGGCCCCAAAGCAGCACAATCTGTGGACACACACCTCACACAGTGACTGTGCAGGTCTGTGGACACACAC
>CABHPQ010149747.1:0-18716 GCA_902168405.1 Peromyscus aztecus
TTAATCCCAGCACTCGGGAGGCAGAGCCAGGCGGGTCTCTGTGAGTTCGAGGCCAGCCTGGTCTACAGAGTAAGATCCAGGACAGGCACCAAAACTATACAGAGAAACCCTGTCTTGAAACAAACAAACAAACAAACAAACAAAAAGTTCTGTGATAGGACTGGAGAGGTGGCTCAGTGGTTAAGAGCACCTACTGCTCTTCCAAAAGAGCCAGGTTCAATCTCAAGTACCCATATGGCAGCTTGCAACTGTCTGTAACTCCAGTTTCAGGGGATTTGATACCCTCACACAGACATATGTGTCTATAAAACACCAACATACATAAAATAAAAATAAATCATTTAAAAAGTTCTATGCATTAAAAAAATTCTTCAAATTGTTCAGCCCATTTGAAGACACCTGCTTTTGAGCCTGCTGCCTTGTGCATGCTAGGCAAATGCTTTACAACTAAGGTATGTCTCCAGCCCAGGAATGTGTTTTTTTCTTCTATCTCTAAATTTCAAAATGCCGGAGATCAAATCCAGGGCCTTGCATATGTTAAGCAAATGCTCACCACTGAGTACACCTACAGTCACTCTTAAGTATTTTTTTTGAAAAATGTAGAATTTTATTGTCGTGTATATGATGTAAGTGCAGGTGTAAGAATGCTTTGGTACACGTGTGGAAGTCAGAGGACAACTTTGTGGACTTGGCTGTCTTGGAACCTGCTTGTGGGTTCCAGGAATTGAACTCAGGTGGTCAGGCTTACATGGCAAGAGCCTTTACACACTGAGCCAGCTTGCTGGCCCTCTGACTTGTTCTGTTTTATTTTCCTTTGTAGCTTAGGCTAACCTATACTGTGTAGCCCAGGTAAACCTGTAACTTGAGTCGTCTATGTCAGCTTCTTGAGTCCTGGGATTACTTAGAGGTGTGGGAACCACTTGTGGCTCATGTTTTCCTCCCACCCCCCAGCTGAAAACCGAACCCAGGGCCTTGAGCTTGCTAGGCAAGCGCTCTACCACTGAGCTAAATCCCCAACCCCCATGTTTTCCTTTTTAAAGATTCACTTATTTTATGTTTATGAGTGTTATGTTTGCATGTACATGTGCACCATGTTTGTGTCTGGTGTCCCTGGAGGCCAGAAGAGGCATTGAATCCCTGGAGTAGCTCAGTGATGCACCTAAGCATATAGCATATATAAGGCCCTAGGTTTGATGTCCAGCAACACACAACATGTGTACTTTTACCTCTTAAAACAACAGCAACAAAAAATTTAATCCATGGTAATGTAGTTTTAGTGATAGGTACACAGAGATGAAATATTTTCCAAATAAGTTTTCTGGTTTTTATTTTATTTAAACAGATATCACACAGACAAGTTTTCGCCGCTTACCTTTTGACCACTGTAGGTAAGACTTTTACAAGGCTTCTGTTTTCTTTTGATTGAGTATCATTTCTCCAAATGTGTGTGTGTGTTTTAAGATAGGGTCTTTCAACTCTATAGCTTGGGCTGGCCTTGAACTCCTAATTCTCCTGTTTCTACCTCCCAAGTATTAGAATTTACAGGCTACCTTACTTGCATCTGGAGTATTTTTGCACTGACTTTTGCATAGACAGCCAATCATCCGTGATCTGAAAAAATCCAAAATTTAAAATATTCCCAAATCCACAACTTTTTGAAGCCTGAAACTCAGAAAGTTAGAATTTGGAGCATTTCAGTTTGTGGGGTTCACCATGTACTGTGTGTGTGAACTTGACCCTTTGAGATGCATTCAGGGTTTTCTCTGTGCCTTTCTAGATAACTTGAGCTGGAAGAAAGTGGATCCAGCCATGAGGACAGTGCATGGATATTTTCTGGTTATTGTGTCTGGGTTCACCAGTTTTGCTTTTTAGCTTTATTCTTACCCTCTGAGTTTGAGTGGACCCTGTTGCTAAGCGTATTTTATGTCTGAGAGGACAGGTGCCTCAAGAGTAGCATGTGCCCTGGTGTCCATCAAGAACGGAGCACTGCTGAGTCGTGGCCCAGACGGTCTGACTCCATGGTGTCTGTGAGGCTCTAGCTCTGTTCTTGTTCCAGACTGTCAGTCATCGTAGACCCAGCAGTAGTGACGAGTCTGGTAGGCCCTTTCCTTCCCTGGGGACTCAGGTACTGGTGGGAAGGGGAGGGTAGCCTAGATGCAGAGCTATCAAGTGTTGCTTTGGGGCACGTTGGTGTCTGGACAGAGGGAATTCTGGGGCAGCATGTCTGGGACCCAGCCATCTCCACATGCTGTTCCTCTAGGGTAAGGTGGGGAGGGTGGGGTACTGTAAAGGTAGGGCAGCCTAGCATGCTTGGTGCCTTTCCTCCAAGTTCTAATTCTGAAGGTCTGGTGACCCAATAGGGCCTGTCAGCCATTTGTCACAGTGCAGGAGAAAGGGAGGGAGGGAGGGAGGGCTGCAGCATGGGAGGGGAGGGGACAGACCACAGTGCATAAAGGCCTGGCCATAGCTGTTTTATTCCAGAAGCGGGGCCTCCCTGCATCTGCCCCTCAGGAAGCCCCGTGCTGTGCTAATGGAAGTGCAGTAGCACCTGCTCAGGGAGGGTGAACAAGTAAGGTGTCCCAGGCAGAGATCCTTCCCTGTCAGTCAACCTTGTTGGAATGAATGTTATCTGGTTTAGATCAGTCTTTGAGAGAGCACTGCTTCCCCTCTTGGTTCTAGGTCTCTGACTCCACTCATCCCTTTTAACCACAAAATCACTGTATAGACCAGGCTGGCCTTGAACTCACAGAAATCCCCCTGCCTCTGCTGGGGTTAAAGGAGTGTGCCACCACCACCCTGCCAAAGGTTTTTTTTTTTTTTTTTTTAAGATTTATTTATTTATTATGTATACAGTATTCTGAAGGCACCAGATCTCATTACAGACAGTTGTGAGCCACCATGTGGTTGCTGGGAATTGAACTCAGGACCTCTGGAAGGGCAGTCAGTGCTCTTAACCACTGATCTATCTCTCCAGCCCTGTTTGGTTTGTTTTTAAGATAGGGTCTATATGCTGTTCTAGTTTCTGGTGGACCTGGGATTCACTCTGTAGACCAGGCTGGCCTCTAACTCAGGAGGATCCTCTCGCTCTGCCTCCTGGGTGCTGGGTTTCAAGGCGTGAGGCCATCCCAGGAAAGAAAGGAAGCAGTGGCACAGGCTGTCCACCAGCGGGCAGCGAGGCAGCCGTGGACCCATCACCCCCATGCTTCAGAAATTCCCAAGGGTTCCGGTTTCCTCAGGCATGTTCCCAGCACACAGCAGAGTGGTGTGGGCACTGCAGACCATGGTAGCCTCATCAGACCTTGGGATGGGTGGGTGGCTCTTTGATGAAAGTTTGGTCTGCCTGCTCTGCAAGGGTCTGGAACTCAGTCTTGCTTCCTCAAGGCCACCACTGGGGGTCTCTTTTTGACTTGAATCTGACAACAAAACCTTTCACAACATGAAGTGGGCTTGAAAGAAGCTTGGCTGCTGCTGCACCAAGTGCTGAAGATCTGTTGGGATGATGCCTTATCCCGAGTGGTGTGGTGTGCTGTGTCAGTGGCAGAGCATACTTGGAACTGTTGGGAAGGCTGTAGGAACTATAGTGTGCTTAGTGTGCCCAGAAGCTGACCAGAGATGTCTGCCCTTCTCAGTCTCTCTCTGCAGCCTTTTGTCTACCCAGTCTGCACCCCTGAAGGCGTCGTCTTCGATTTGCTGTGAGTTTCCTCTTGAATTTTTATTTGTGGTGCCCTAGTATGTGGTGTCTGTGTGTGCAGGTGTGTGTGTGTCCTAGTATGTGGTGTGTGTGTGTGTGTCCTAGTATGTGGTGTTTGTGTGTGCAGTTGTGTGTGTATGTTTGTGCCCTAGTATGTCGTGTTTGTGTGTGTGCAGTTGTGTTCAGGTGCATGTGTGTGTGTAGGCCAGAGGTGGACCTCAGGGGTCTTTCTCTGTTTTTCTCCACCTTATGTTTTTGAGACAGGACCTTGTCAGTGAACTTGGGACTTGCTGTTTCACTAGACTGGCTGACCAGCAAGCTCCCAGGGTCTGCCCTGCTAAAGTTATAGACGTGTGCTGTCTTGTCTGGCTTTTACATGGGCCTTGTGCTTGCATAGAAAGTTCTTTACCCACTGAGCTGTCCCCCAGCACTGTCTTTAATTTGATTTAACAAATACTGCAGATTGTTGACACCAGTAGAGAAAGATGTTGAGTTTGTGGTTCCAAGCAGGGACAGTCTTGTCCCTAGAAACCTCATGAGGTGTAGGTGAGGCTCTTTAGGAATTGAGAGGGACAGCCAGGTCTTCAGAGACATGGCAGAAGTGCTCTGTGACCTCTGGCAGGCAGTATTAGCTGGCAGATGCTGTTGCCACTACTTGGGATGGAGATGAGTCCTTCTACCCCATGTGTTAGTTCTTGATGTGGAACAGCGATGTGCTGGATATTCCCTGCTTGATGAAAGCAGGGCTGTAATGAAGGTGCCTAGTTCCCAGCATTACAGTCTGAAGCATTATGTCCTATTTTACGTTCCAACATATGTTATCTTTGTTTTATATTTCAAGTTTGTTTTTAGATTCTAAAATATTTTCTAAAAGTTAGAAGAAATGTAAAATACTTGAATAGAACATTTTACCATAAAAAGAGCTCACTGTTCAGGATCATCACTATGAATGTTTATGCCTTCTGGGCCCTGTACACAGATTTTTTGGGGGGCGGGGTTCTCACCGTCTTGCCCTGGCTGGCGTTGAATTCCTGGGCTCAGGTGATTTCCTGCCTTCCTCTCATAAGCAGCTAGGCTTACACGGTGGGTGGCCCACCACCATCCGTGGCTGCAAGTATAATTTTGATGCTGACCTAGTATTTTGCTGTATAGACATGCTAACATTTGTTTGCCCCTTTGCCTAGTTAAAGTTCTTTTTTACATGCAACTGCAGCCAAACTCCTGCAAACGCTAAGTGGAGCTCAGTGGGAAGCACAGTCCATGTGCACAGGCGTGTCACTGAATGTACAGAAACGCGTGTTCCACACGTGCAGCCTGCCCTGCACTCAGCTGGAGCAGCCCTGAGGCTCGCGGGCTGTCACTGGCAGCACCTACTGGTGACACTTTTTTTTAAGATTTATTTTTATTTTATGTGTGTGGATGTTCTGCCTGCACCACATTTGTGTAGTACTTGTAGAGCTGGGAGAGGACATTGGATTCTCTGGATCTGGAGTTACAGATAGTTGTTATTGCTGTGTCCTGTGGGTGCTGGGAGCGTGGGTCCTCTGCAAGAGCACCACGTGCCCTTAACTGCTGAGCCATCTCTCTAGTCCCCTAGTGACCCTTTCTGTTCTCTCCAATCAGGAACATTGTTCCATGGCTTAAGAAGTATGGGACCAATCCCAGCAATGGAGAGGTAGGTGACCATGCAGGTACTTGTTGCCATGGAGCTGTGCCCTGCCTTGACTTGGTCTTTGCAGTTTTCGTGTCCTCGGTGGGGAACTGTTGACGGGGCCTGGAATGATGGTCCTCGCTCTCTGTGCACACATGTGCATGGACAGTCGGCCCTCTGTGTTTGCAGATTCTGTGTCCTTGCATTTAATCAACCATGCTCAAAAAGAAGTATTTATGGAAAATTTTATCTGTATGATATCTGTACATACTTTCTTGTCATTGTTTCCTAGACAGTATCAGATAATAATTACTTGTGTAGCATTTATATTATAATAGGTAGCAGTCAGTCTAGAAATGGTTTAAAGTTGGTGAGAGGGTACACATAGGTTCATTCAAATGCTACATCATTTGAGATTGGAGTATTTGTGGAGTCTTGGTACTAGTCTCCTGTGAATGTACACCATTGTACATCTTTGTTTGATTGAGACAGGGTCTTGTTCTGTAGCCCAGGCTGTCTTCTCACTCACAGGAGTCCTGTCTTAGCCTCCATGCCTGGGTGTCTATGCTTTCTCTTGAGTTTGATCAGAGTGGGTGGCTCATCTATATTTTGCTTTGTGTGCTTTGCAAGGGGCTGGCGAGTCTCAAGGGTGTCAGTAGAGAAGGCACAGCCTTTTCTGTGAGACTGTCTGTCTTTTAGAAAGGATGGGTTTTTTACTTGTTAGTATATGTGCGAGTATGTAGGTATATCTGTATGAGTGCACATGCTCTGGCACAGGGTCAGAGCACAGCTTGTGGGAGTCAGTTCCCACCATGCAGGTTCTAGAGATCTAACTCAGACTGTCAGGGTTGGTGGCAAGTGACTTCACCCACTGAGCCACCATTGTTCTTGTGTCTGTCTTTGTGGCTGAGCTGTACCGAATCCTCTGTCATTTGCCATTAGCAGCAGAAGTGCAAAAATAGCCCCATGCACATTTTCTTGAGCACATAGGCGTATTCTAGGACTGCGGAGTCAGAAGAAGGTGCATTGTCAATTTCCATAGCTACTGGCCAGCTGCCCTTCAACTGTTATACATTTTAAACTTCTAGCCACACTGTGCAAAAGAAAATGCTTCTTGACAATTCTGGGTATCATCAGGGTTCTTTTTGTTTTTGCTTTTCGAGACAGGGTTTCTCTGTGTAGCCCTGACTGTCCTGGATCTCACTGTGTAGACCAGGCTGGCCTCCAACTTAGAGATTTGCCTACCTCTGCCTCCTGAGTGCTGGGATTAAAGGCGTGCACCACCACCTGGCAGTTTTTTTTGTTTTTGTTTTTGTTTTTGTTTTTTTTAATGGGCAAAAAGAAAATCATGCCTGCCTTTAATCCTAACACTTGAGAAGCAGAGGCAGGTAGATCTCTGTAAGTTCAAGGCCAACCTGGTCTACAGAGTGAGTTCCAGGACAGCCAGGGCTACACGGAGAAACTCTTAAAAACAAAAACAAGCAAACAAAGTTGTATTCATATCACCCAACATGGGGATGGGGCAGACAGATGAGCTGTGTGTCACTGAAATGACCCAGAGAGGGGTGGTGAGGAAAGAGGGAGGCTCTTAGGAGCTGCTGTCATGCTCAGTCCTGAGGAGGAGACATGATAGCATTAGATACCATATTGGGGAACCTTGACAGTCCTGGACTTAATCTGGTGGGTTGAAAGCCCAGGCAGGGTCATGACCTGCCCTGTATTGAGGAGAGCTCTGGTTTTGTCAGGAAGGTGCTCTTAGGAGCCTAGTGGCCCCGGGGAGATCAGCCGGGGATCATACATTTGTCTGGGTGAGAGGTGCTATGTGCACTTGGACCAGGCTGAAGGCAGAGGAAAGGAGAGACCTTAGAGACTGGGCCAGTGGGATGGTTAAGGTGTTGAGTCCTGTCCTTAGGGCAGTAGGGACCTCAGCAGTCACCTAGTACTGTGACATCTTGGGGACTGGTCACAGTTCAGAGCTTCCTGAGTTGTCACTGTCCTGATCAGCAATAAAGGCCTGTGGAACCTGGTAATCAGTCAAGGCTCAGCATCTGAGGCCAGGCCCTCTCCCTAGGTCTTGCCAGTGTGACCCCATCCTAACTTGGTTACCTCCTTGAAAGCCCTGTTTGAAGTAAGGTTTCTAGGGCTTGTAAACTTTGGGGGAACATTTTTTTTTTTCTATCATCAGCTTGATACAGTACAAATTCTTATCCTAATAGTGAAATGTTTCACTGAAGCTTGCCCAGTGATTGAGTAAAACCAAAACTTATTATAAGCCACAGTCATCCTAGGGTCCCCCCTGCTATATAGCCTCCCTGGTTCTGTGGGTTGCAGTCTGATTGTTCTTTGCTTTATATCTAGAATCCACTTATGAGTGAGTACATACCATGTTTGTTCTTCTGAGTCTGGGTTACCTCACTCAGGATGATATTTTCTAGTTCCATCCATTTGCCTGCAAATTTCATGCTGTCATTGTTTTTCTCTGCTGAGTAGTACTCCATTGTGTATATGTACCACATTTTCTTAATCCGTTCTTCAGTTGACGGACATCTAGGTTGTTTCCAGGGTCTGGCTATTACGAATAATGCTGCTGTGAACATAGCTGAGCATGTATCTTTGTGGTATGATTGAGTATTCCTTGGGTATATGCCCAAGAGTGGTATGGCTGGGTCTTGAGGTAGATCGATTCCCAATTTTCTGAGAAACCCCCATACTGATTTCCACAGTTTTTGTACAAGTTTGCACTCCCACCAACAGCGGAGGAGTGTGGGGGAACATTTTCAACTGTCAATGTATTTAGTCTGGTGACTCTGCCTTTCCTGTTAGAGCAGATGGTGCTGTTCCTCCACTTCTCTGCCTGGGACAGGAGATCCCTTGGCAAAGGAGACCCTTTGGGTTGAGGTGCAGCTCATAATAGAGCACTTAGCTAGCTTGTGGAAGGCCTTGGTGTCCATTTTCTAGCATCCCCCTCCCCCCAAAAAATCCACATATACAAAATCAAGCAAAACAAAATAAAAGTCTTTAAGACTCTCACCTACTGGGTGGCAGGAAGCTGGCTGCAGTCTTTCTGGCCCTGGTGACAGTCTGGGACTGGTGCAGGCCCAGGGATTCTTCCCAGTGTAGATGGTGTGCTGCAGCCCACTTTCCCTGTTGTTGAGGAAATGGGGCTGTGTATACACAGGTGTCTTAGACTGCTTCCAGAGCCTGTGCGCTTTCTCTTGGACTGCTTGGGGTAGGAGCGTGGCCTTACCTCCCAAAGTCGGCTGCTTTCCTTCCTTGGTGTTTCTCACTTGGAAATGTGACCAGCTTTTTCTGCTGACAGCCCAGAAGCTCCAGGGCCTTTTCCCGAGGCCCCATGCTGGGAGAATATCCTTTTCTGGTTTCCTTATTACCAGATCCCTGCTGCCTGACGGTGCTTGTGGTTAGTTGGTCTCTGCCTTCCTGAGGCTGTGACTACCTACAGGTGTCAAACTGGGCTCCCCTGCTGCAGCCCTGCCCTTTGCCATCTTGTTAGCGTTCCCTGTCCTCCTCTGCTTCCAAGCTGCCACCTCTGGTATCTTGTCTACAGTTGTCCTCATGACTTAAGCCTCTTTTCTGGTGGACATTGTTATTTAGTTACACCTGGGTGCTTTTCGTTATTTTTGCATTCTGTGTTACAGATGCTCTTTGGGGTATCAAATCTTGTTAGTTGTTCTGTGCTCTGCAGCTGCCAAACTACATAGCGTAGTTACTTTGGACATGATCAGAAGCTGGGCCATTTCCTTTCTTCTTGGACTCCTAGAGGGTGTGTCCTGTTGTCACACTCCTAGTCTGTGGGCATGTCCACCCCTTTTCTGCTGTGCCCAGGTCTTCAACCATGCTGAACACACACTCCACCACCAAGCTACATCACCAGTTTGTCTACTTTTAGTGTTTTGTTTCCTTTTAAAAAATATTTGTACAACACTGTAAGCAGAATGCCTGGGTACTCTCACTGGCTTTATTTGTTACAATTATTCATTTTGTGTATGTGTGTGCGTATATCCATGTGGGCCTACAGTATGTGTGTAAAGGTCAGGGGACAATTCGTGGGACTTATTTCTCTCCTTCCTCTATGTAGGTCCTGCTGGGCTCAGTGACAAGCACCTTGACCAGCTGAGGCATTTCTCTGACTTCCTTCTAGTTTTAGGAATATTCATTTTGTTTTTGTTTTTATTTTATTTATTGCCATTATTAATAGAGAGAGAGAATATGATGTGAGTGTTGCTGTGCCACACATGTGGCCAGAGGACAACGTTCAGGAGTTCGTTCTTCCCTCTGCGGTGGTAAGCCATCTCAGTGGCCCTGCACTCACACATTAAATAGTGTGCTTACCATAAAGATGTTCAGAGTGGTGGTCCTGCATGCCTTTAATCCCAGCCTTTATTTAATCCCAGTGCTCGGGAGGCAGAGGCCAGCCTGGTTTTCAGAGTGAGTTCCAGGACAGTCTCCAAAGCTACTCAGAGAAACCCTGTCTTGGAAAACCAAAAAAAAAAAAAAAAAAAAACCCAAAAAAAACCAAAAAACAAAAAAACAAAAAACAAAAAAAAAAGATGTTCAGACAAGGTGCTGGAGAGATGGCTCAGAGGTTAAGAGCACTGGCTGCTCTTCCAGAGGTCCTGAGTTCAATTCCCAGCAACCACATGGTGGTTCACAACCATCTGTAATGAGATCTGGTGCCCTCTTCTGGTGTGCAGGCATACATGCAGGCAGAAGAACACTGTGCATATAATAAATAAATAAATCTTTTTAAAAAAAAAAAAGATGTCCAGACACGGCCTGGATATGGAGCTCAGTGGTAGAGCACACACTTAGCATATATGAGGTCCTGAGTTTGGTACCTGGCACCAAAAAGAAAAGCTCAGACACTGTGGGAATACACGCCAGTCTTTATTCCACAGCCTCATCATTTATCCGAGTGACTACCTCTTACATTTGTCGGATTTAGTGGTTTACAAATGTGGGATCTGCTTCCAGCCTGGGTTTACAGATTACATCAGCGCAGGTCGAAGGCTTGCCATTCTACAACCTGCAGGAGTCCTGGCTGTGCCTTGGAGTCTTCCCAGAGAGATTTCCCTAGTGTGAGCCGCAGAGAGTCAGTTGGGCAGATCTTTCTGTCTGTCCCTGTTGCTCCTGATTTGACAGCCTTCATGTTATTTCTCCTCTTATTCATTCTTGTTAATTGTCTGTCTTCCAGAAACTTGATGGGAAGTCCCTGATCAAGCTGAACTTTGCAAAGAACAGTGAAGGTGAGAGTCCCTGTTGTAGGACTGGTCCACAGACCCCCATCCCTGCTCTCCCAACTTCTTGTCTACAGTCAGGCATTCCTTTCTCTTCTCTTGTGGTTGGGGGCTAAACCTGGAGCTTCACACATGCTAAACAAGGGATCTGCCTGAGTCACATCCCCAGCTTTATTCCTTCCTGACACTTGCTTTTGATTTCCCAGGTGTCACATGACTTCTCAAAGGTTCAGGTAGTTTAAGTAGGGATAGGTGGCTCCCGCAAAGGCCGTTAGGCTTCTGTGAGCTGCTGGTGCCATAGTTGGGCCTCGTGCATGGGCCTGTTCTTGGCTGTAGGTGGAAGTTGCTCAGACTAAGGCTCAGGGTGGCCACCCCAACTGGTTGTAGGTGTTTGGGATGCATTTCCCGTCTGCTTTTGAGTAGACTGTCAATTATCAATGCTCCTTCAGACCTCTGCCCCACTGGGCCTTCTGCTCTAAGTCCCTCTGTGGTCTGTTGTGCCAATGCAGATGATGCAGCTACAGTTGCAGCTGCCCTGTCTGTCCTGGGGTCTGATCTTGTTGGAGGTTCTTTGTGGTTTTGGCTAAGGGGTCTCCTCCACTCTGATGTAAGTACCACAGTTGAGGCTGCTGTCAGTGCTCCGTGGGGTGTTTTCCAGGGAGATGTTGCAAGCATAGAGAAAATGGGCTTGCTTTCTTCATTGTCCGACCTACAGCAGCCCTGGGTTCTTCGGTCACATGTGTCTGTTACAGAGCAGATCTTCCTGGATTATCTGCCTGGAAATGTGCAGAGAACAAGCAGGTGGGGTGAGGAGGTGTGTGTGTGTGTGTGTGTGTCCATCCTTGAGTGAGAAGAGCTTTTATTGGTGGGGGAGGAATCTAGGCAGGAGATGAGTGTTTTAGACAGAAGTAGAGGAAGGAAGGGGGCCAGCAGGAGACCCACTGAGGGCAGCAGACGGTCTGAGAGGAAGCTGTGTGAAGATACGGGAAGAACATTCTAGGCAGAGGGGACAGACATGTGCTCGAGGGTGTCCATCATGGCAGGATGTTGAAACCATGTGAGCAAGGGCAGGTGGCTTACGATGTGAGGGCTGGGAATAGGAGGCAGGTCAGTCCTGCTGAACTAGGGAGACCGTCGGAGAGACATTGAATAGAGCTGCAGTATTGGGCCTCATAGTTTTTGGCAGTGCTTGGAGGTAGGGCTTTACATGCTATGCAAGTAGAGGTACTAATGAGCTAGCCTCGGTGTCGTTGTCGTCGTCTTTGGGGGCCTCCCTCCCCACCCATGCTGGTAAAGTCCAGATTGGCTGCAAACTCACTTTGTAGCTGAGGCTGGTCTTGAATTCCTGATCCTTCTCCTCAGACTCCCAAGTGCTGGAATTTTAGGCACATACTACCTTGACCAAGTCTTCTTTGGTTTGATTTGAAATTTCAGACCCATGAAAATAGAGATCATTAGTGAGAAATTTCCGCCCCTGCCACTCAGCAGCCCTGGTTCCCTACAGCCTGCTGGGTTTATCTGGGCTTCCACTTGGCAGTCTCAGGGTGGTGCTTGAGGCAGATCCCAGACATGGCATCATTTCCCACTTCATCATTTTGCTATGTAGCTCTAAAAAAGAAAGACTTAGGGCTCGGTGAGGTGGCTCAGAGGGTAAAGGCACATGCTACCAAGCCTGACAACCTGAGTTCCCTCTGAAGGGTTTATGGTGGAAGGAGAAAACTGACTTCTGAAGTCATTCTTTGACTGTCACACTTGCAGTGTGACATGTGCACACCCCGTCCCCTCCCCCAACACACAAAGTTAATGAATAAAAATATAATACAGAGCTGGTGGTTGCATGGTCCCAGCCCTCAGGAGGCAGAGGCAGGTGGATCTCTTGAGTTCAAAGCCAGCCTGGTGTACAGAATGAGTTCCAGGGAAGCCAGGGCTACACAGAGAAAGCCTGTCTAGAAAAATCAAAACAAACAAACTCCAAAAATGTAGTACACTAATTAAAAGATAATGACTTACATCTTCATAATGGTATTATGATGCTTAGGAATTGCCTGGTCGTCAAATATACACACGGTGGTTAAATTTCCATAGTGTGTGTGTGTGATTTCTTTTTAGAAGTCAGTCTATCCAGATGTGGGGACATGTCTATTTGTCCTCTCCTCCACCCCCATGTATCTGCTGGGACTCACTAGACAAGCCCCTGCTGGATGTGAGATCATCTCTTGGGGCAGGAAGATGGGCAGGCTAGCCAGCTGGCATGTGTTACAGAGAGCTAGGTGAGGAAGGCCAGGAGATAAAGGGAAGGGTGGGTACTGTGGGTCTGAGGTAGAAAGCAGTGGTAGCAGGGTCTCTAGAAAGTAAGCCATGTCCTGTGTGGCATGGCTGTAAGGGAAGGTGGGTCAGCTGAGCCAGTCTGGAGGCCAACGGACTGCTCTAGTAAGGGAGAGCGAGGGCTGGTTCTTTTGAAATGAGTAGGAATTGTGAACTGTGGGGGCGGAGCTTGGGTGGCTGTCATCGCTTTGGTTCCCAGGTCTTGGTAGCTGGCCTTAAGGTTCTGCCTCCTTCCCTTCTCCGACCCCTACTGGTGCCCCCCACCCCAGGGTTTCTCTGTAGCCTTGGCTGTCCTGGATCTTGCTCTGTCAATCATGCTGGCCTTGAACTCACAGAGATCCGCCTGCCTCTGCCGCCGAGTGCTGGGATTAAAGGCGTGCACCACCACCGCCCGTCCTTCCCTCCCCTCCTCCCTCCCCTCCTCTCTCTTTCTTGTGGTACTGGGGTTGAATGCAGAAGTTAGCACATGCTAGGCAAATGCACTGCCACTGAGCCTCCTTTTTAAAAGTTTACTTTGAGACAAAAGTCTTTTCTTAAATGACTTATTTATTTTTGTGTGCATTGGTGTTTTGCCTGCATGTATGTCTGTGTGAGGGTGTCAGGTCTTAAGAGTTACAGACAGTTGTGAGCTGCCATGTGGTGCTGGGACTTGAACCCGGGTCCTCTGGAAGAGCAGTCAGTGCTCTTAACCACAGAGCCATCTCTCCACCTGAGACCCTGAGACTTGTTAAATTGTCCAGCTGGCCTTGTACTCTATTCTTCTGCCTCAGCCTCCTGAGTAGCTGGGGCTATAAATATATAGTATCACGATTGCTTAATCAGAGCTCTTGAGGGCCACTAGCCCTGTGTGTGCTTTCTTTCTAGGGCAGTACCACTGTCCAGTGCTGTACTCCGTGTTCACTGATAACACCCATATTGTGGCCATCAGGACAACTGGCAATGTCTACACCTATGAGGTAGGCCCCATTGTAGTGAGTGGGACTGTTCAATGTGGGGCCCTCACATGTGCTTTGGGGATAGTCCAAAAGCCTGGCTGAGTGCTGGAGGTGAACCAGGAACAGTGAGCATGCCTGTCTTCATGGGCTTTATAGCCCACAGCACAAGGCATATATCTGGTTAGGTAGCCACCTTGCTTTATGAGGGTTTAAAAATAAAGATCTGGTGACTTTAGCTGGGTGGTGGTGACACTCGGGAGGCAGAGGCAGGCGGATCTCTGTGAGTTCGAGGCCAGCCTGGTCTACAGAGCGAGATCCAGGACAGCCAGAGCTACACAGAGAAATCCTGTCTCTAAAAAACACAAAAACAGGTGACTGTGGTAGCCGTTGGACCCTGAAACCCAGGCAGGCAGTTTGAGCTGCCCAAGCAAGGGTTCCTTGTATCTCAGGGAGTCTCCCATGTCTTCAGCATGGACCGGACTCTGGGAGGAACCTGGGAGAAAAGGGGAGGCCAGGCTCTTCGGAAGGAGGAGTTGCCGTGTTGGTGGGAGGGGCATGAGCTCTCTCCCTGCTCAGACTAGGACAAGGAGCAGTCTGTGGCATGGAGAGCCCATGCTAGACCTCTTGCCTGAAGCAGCCAGCTTGGTTTAGCTAGTCTCTGCAGGAAGGTAAGAGCATCTGAGACTGTACACCCCAGGGTGGCTCTCTGCTGGTTTACCTCCTACCTCTGTGCCATGGCCTGAAGGGACTGACACCTCTGTCCTGCTATAGGCAGTGGAGCAGCTAAACATCAAGGCCAAGAACTTGAGGGACCTATTGACTGATGAGCCCTTTTCCAGGCAAGACATCATCACCCTGCAGGTAAGTAGCTTCACGGGGAGAGCTTCACCTTGACCTCAGCTCTGCTCTCTGTCTTCCAGCTCTCCTCACCAGTCTTGGTGGTCTTCTGTACCATAGCATCCCTGGCCACTGCTCCCCCGTTAGTGCCATACCTTTCCCCGACAGCCACCGTGAACTTGACTGCCTTCTGGCTCTCGTGGCTCTGTGACACGGGGGTACATCTGCCCACAGCATCACAGGCACCAGGACACGGGCTGCTCTGCAGATTCCACCCCACTTCTCCAAGAGTAGCATCAGCACAGGTGTCCCCTTCGGTGGTGGGGAAATGGTGAAAACTGACAGAAAGTGGGGTTCCTGGCTGGAGCATAGGCTTAAAGGGCTGTGTGGCTTGTTCCTGATTGAACCTTGGCCCATGGCACCCCAGTCTGCATCTTGTGCTACCTGGCAGCAAGTCTTGCTGCTTCTTTTTGTGCTCTAGAGGCAGGGACACAGCTTGATGAGCTGCTAGGCAGCCCGTTCCCTGCACTACACCACCTCTGCCTGCCGCCCTGTCAGGCACAGCCTCCTTCCCTGCTTCACTCCCTCGTCCTCACACAACCCAGCTACAGTCTCTTCCCCTGCAGCACCTGTCCCAGTCCTGGTGCTCCTCCTGAGTGTTCTCTTCCTGTCACAGGACCCCACCAATCTGGACAAATTCAACGTTTCCAACTTCTTCCATGTGAAGAATAACATGAAAGTCATAGATCCAGGTATGGACAACTAAAGGCTGCTGGGATAGAGTATAAGTGTGCTGCTCGGGCGAGCCCTTCCTTCCGGGTGGCTCAGGCACTGGCTCCAGAGTGACTTTTGATTAACTAGGCTTCAGATTTCTTTATTTTGGGAAGCCCTGGTTGTCCTGAAATTTGCTGAATAGATGAGGTTGGCCTCAAATTGGCAGCATCTCCTGCTTCTGCCTTCTCAGTGCTGGGGTTACAGGTATGCACCATCACGTCCATCAGGCTCCAGGTGGTCAGAGAAGCAGCTGACTGGAGTCTTGGACAAACCGGGACACCTCACGTTCCCTTCCTCAGCTCTGGTGGCCCTGTGGTTTTTGGATTCCTTTGGCTGCTGCTCTTCCCAGGGCACAGTGATAGAGGGGCTGCAGGTGAGACTCTGGGTGACATCAGACCTTTCTAGGGTACAGTTAGCCTGGGCCCTTGGTTCTCTTGCTTCCTGTGTTTGACCCATGCCGTTGAGCACGCGATAACATACTATGGAGTGGCTGGAGTTTCTGAGCTCACTTGTTCGACTCATGCCCAGAGCTCAGTTGGCCCACCGCAGCAGGAAGCAGTGTTCTGACGCTCAGGATTCAGGGAGGTAGAACAACTCAGCAATAAATAACTGAGCTCAGGAGACCCAGAGCCAGGCCTAGGGATGCTCACTGCCCAGGAAGTTAACAGCCTTTGGCCTAGCAGGCAGCATGTGGCATAGATGGGTATTTCATCTATGAAATACCCCAAACTGCCCTCCCATGAAATAAGCACACGCCTTTAATCCCAGCACTCAGGAGGCAGGGGCAGGTGGATCTCGAGGCCAGCCTGGTCTATAGAAGTGAATTCCAGGACAGCCAGGGCTACACAGAGAAACCCTGTCTCAAAAAACCAAGGGAAAAAAAGCAGCACTTTTAAAATCACAAAAGCAAAACATTGTGAAAAGGTTGCAGTGTACAGGTTAATATAGAGAACAGTGACACTTAAGTGCGAAGCGTCCTGAGACTCCCCTTGACCGGATGGGGGAGACCCCTCTAGGCCTGGCCCCATGATGTTGTGCTGTGTGAACTCCCACCTTGCTGCACCCATGAGTGCTGCTGCAAGATGACGAGGCAGTGGGCTATGGCTGTGCTATCCAGAGAAGCCCGTCTTAATCAGCCTACCTGTGGCTTCTGCTCACGTGGCCAGCTCCATCTCTCTTCCTGTTACGCTCGTGTTGAGACTCTGGCTGCTCAGTGCCTGTACCCTGTTTTGTAGATGAGGAAAAGGCCAAACAGGACCCATCTTACTATCTGAAGAATACAAACGCTGAGACCCGAGAGACACTACAGGAGCTCTACAAAGAGTTCAAAGGAGATGAGATTTTGGCAGCCACCATGAAGGCTCCTGAGAAGAGCAAGGTGGACCAACTGAATGCTGTGAGTGGGTTGCTCTGGCTCTGCCTCTGAGCAGTGGGAAGACCCTGGGGAAAGTGCAGACAGGGATGCACCTGGAGGTGTGGTGGCTGGGACCCTCCAGTAGGATGGTTGACAAGTGGGGTCCCATGGCAGCAATGGATCGGCAGAAGTTGGGCTGGCTGCCTTGTGCTGTGGGCCCTGACCCAGCTTCAGTGCCAAGCCCTGCTGTCCCTGGCGCTCCAGAGGCAGCTTCTACATTTCAGGACAGAGGACAGAGCTTCTACATTGCAGGTCTGTGATGGCAGCGGGGGCTGGGGCTGCCAGGGCTACCGAGGTCTTAGAACTTGCCTAGGCCTTAGCTGGGGCGTGGGTGCTTGTCTGCCCGAGGTCCTATCTGCAGTTATGGTGCCGGAAGTTCTCCAGCACACTTCGCTGATAGGTGCTGTCTTTCTTTCCTAGAAAGCTCAGCCATGGAAAAGGCAGAGGTGGGTCTCCCACATAGGGAGTTATTCAGGGAAATTTGGAAAATTAGATAGAGTTCATTGTCTGTAATTCCTGCTTGAACACAGGCACTGCCGCCATGCTGAGCAGTCCTCATCTCCTCCTCTGAATGACGAAAAAAACACATTTAAAGAGATCATGTGTTTCCTGGAAAAATATATAACTGGGTTAGAGAGGTAGATCAGTGGTTAAGAACACTTGTCCTTGTTGAGAACCAGGTTTGGTTCCCAGCACCTACATGGCAGCTCACAACCATCCAGGGGCTCCGACTTCCTCTTCTGACCACTGAGGGCACCAGGCATGCACGGGGGTGGGGTGTGGGTGTGTGCGTGGGGAGGGGGCAGATATACATGCAGCAGGCAGAGCACTCGTACAGAGTCATGACTTAGTATTGTTCGTCTTGACTTACTGTTGTTAGTTTCAACCTGTTTGAGGCCTTGGGCTCAGATTTCCTCAAGTAGGCCTTCAATTGTTCTCTTGTACTCTGGTCTTTGCCGGCTCTCCGTCGGGCTCTCTCCCTGTGCCTGTGGGTGGTGGTCAGAGGCTGGCCTTGGGGAGGTGATGCAGTCTGAGCACACGGCTTTCTTGTAGGCCCACTATTCCACAGGGAAGGTCAGTGCGTCCTTCACCTCCACTGCCATGGTGCCTGAGACCACGCATGAAGCAGGTAGCTGTCTCTATGTCCCCTGTTCACTGGGACAGAATTCACATTGGGAATCCTGCTTATTTGCTTCAACATCCCCATTGTGCCTTTACTTGAGTCTCTGGTGGCTGGTGGTTGAGGGGTGCTTCTTGGAAGGTGGGCTGTGTCGAGTCAGGAGGCGTTCTCACTGGATGGTCTTGGAGTGCCCTGCTCTCAGGCCCTAGAGCCTCTGGCATCATTGTCCTTGAATGATCTCCCTTAGCCTCTGGCTCCTGCACTCTTCTCAGAGCTGGGGTGGGCCTGAATGGAGGAGCTATCTCAGGTACAGGGCAGGTGCCGAGCTCAGGACTTGTTTGCAGCTGTCATTGATGAAGATGTGCTGCGCTACCAGTTTGTGAAGAAGAAGGGTTATGTGAGGCTCCACACCAACAAGGGTGACCTTAACCTAGAGCTGCACTGTGACCTGGTGAGTATGTGGCTGTTCCCAGTTGGTTTCTGGGGGATTTGAGTAGCCATGTCTTAAATGTGGGGCTGTAGTTTACTTCTAAGAAATCCTGCTTGATTGCAGCTGAGAACCAAAGTGCCCTGGCTTTGTTCCCTGGAGTTCTAGCAACATAGCCTGCCTCTTTGGCTTCCCTCACTAGGTGTGTGTGCAAGTCGTAGGAACAGGCCATGGCTCCCCTTGATAGGTGTGTGTGCAAGTCCTAGGGACAGGCCATGGCTCCCCTC
>CABHPQ010149747.1:18726-40553 GCA_902168405.1 Peromyscus aztecus
CTCGCTAGGTGTGTGTGCAAGTCCTAGGGACAGGCCATGGCTCCCCTAGCTTCTGCCATGTGTCATGGCTGCAGGACTCTGTTGCTTACTTAGCTTTGGGGGTCAGACTGAACCAAGGTCTGCAGACAAGTAGCTCCCTGTTGTGACTGAAGGGCTACATGTCTTTTGTGACTCTGCTGTTGACCACTGTGCCTCTTAGAATATCGGGATATTTTGCAGACACCAAAAACCTGTGAAAACTTCATCAAGCTCTGCAAGAAACAGTATTATGATGGTACCATCTTCCACAGGTCCATCAGGAACTTTGTGGTGAGTGGTACATGTTGCTGCTGGCTATAGATGCTTGATGACATGGGCAGCATCCATGAACCAAATGGGCTTGTACCTGCCCTGTCCCAGACACCTGGTCTAGGCCATGTGTGACCAGGGTAGGGTCTTCAGGTGTATCTTGTGCCAGGGATCCTGTAGCTGGCTCTTGAGTGCTCGCCCAGAAAGACCTGGGGTCAGAAAGGAGGTCCCTGTCCTCACTGCAGCACATGCCATTGGGAAGCCTTTCTGGTTAGTAGGTAGGGTGGGCAGTGGGTGATGGGCAGCATCAGAGCCAGTGACCTCACTGGGTTTTGTTTTTACAGATCCAGGGCGGTGACCCCACAGGTACAGGCACAGGTAGGTACCAGGCCTGTCCCATTGGCGTAATGCATGTAGCTGTACTATGGGGCGTAGTGGAAGCTGGGTCTGAAGAGCTCTGGATGTGGAATCTCAGACTTTGGGGTGCGGGTGGCTTGCAACTCAGTGTCTGGCCTTCTGGGTCACCTTGGGCATGCCCCTTAGTTTTCCCACGGTGAGGGTCCTACCATCCATAACAAGACAGAGGAAAGTGTGAGGTCCTCAGAACCCACCTGCTCGTTGACAGGAAGGTTGCCCATGCTCTCCCGTCATATAGTAAGGTGGTCCGATGGCTCCTGAAGGGTGTAATAACCTTTTCCCCAGCTTTCAGCTCCGTGACCAACTATGACTTCCACCCCTGTGTTTGAATGACTCCTTGTAGCTTTGGCCCTGTTCCCCGGCCCACAAAAGGGAGTGAGTAGTCTCAGCTTGATGAAGGCACTAGGATCTAGGGTTATCAAGAAGGGTGCCTCAGGGCCACGGTGCTCTCTGATGCTCCTCGACTAGGCTCTGTGACTGACCACTGACTGCTCTTCTATTCCAGGTGGAGAGTCTTACTGGGGCAAGCCTTTCAAAGATGAGTTCCGCCCCAACCTTTCACACACAGGCCGTGGGGTGCTCAGCATGGCCAACTCGGGGCCCAACACCAACAAGTCTCAGTTGTGAGTCTAGGTCCCGCTGTTCTTGCTCGGCTGCTGGGGTGGTTTTCAAAGCTCCTGGAGTTCTCCCTAAAAGTTGTGCTGGGCCCAAGTCAAATCCAAGTATGGTAGTGCACAGCCAGATCGAGCACAGGCCCCTCCAGGAAAGGAGCCCAAATCAGCTGGTAGAATAGCATTCCGAGTTCCAGGGAGTGGGCATGAGTAGGTCCCCGAAGGCCTCTTGGGATGCACCAGGCAGAACCAGGAGAGTGTGGGTGCCGGGTGCCATGCAAGGTCCAGTGCTTTGGGACAGGTGGTCGGGGAGAGGTGCTGATGTCTGAGGCAATGTGTGCGGTGGTAGGTGGGAAGGCTCTTGGGTGTCTGGTCTTGTGTTTTGGAATAGGTGTGTATTGTATTCTATTCTTCATTTAAGAATATGTCTTTTTCTTTTCTTTTTTGTGCTGGGGTGTGAACCTAAGGCTTTGTGCATGCTAAATACATACATGCTACACCATTGAGAACTGTCTCCAGCCTGGCTATATCTTTTATCTTTGAGTATAGTTTTATTTTCTTTTTTAAAAATTTTATTTTGAGACAGGGTCTCATTTTGTAGTCCTGGCTCTTGTGGAACTCACTATGTAGACCAGGCTGGCTTTGAACTCACTGGGTTCTGCCTGCCTCTGCCTCCTGAGTGCTGTGTTTGAAAACATGCACATCACAGTTGGCTACAGCTGATTTTATGTGAGGGTGTTCGTGCCACATTCTGCATGTGCAGGTCAGAGGACAACTTTGTGGGGTCAGTACTGTCCTTCCACCTTGGTGTGGGCTCCACCGGTCGCGTCCAGGTTGCCAGGGTCACACAGCAGGTGTCTCCACATGCCGAGCCAGCTTGTCAGCTCAGTTTCATCCTTCTATGTGTCTTCTGTCTTCCTGAACAATGCTTATCCTAAGGAATTTTATTATTTGTGGGTTTTTGTTTTGTTTTTTCAAGAGAGGGTTTCTCTGTGTATCCCTGGCTGTCCTGGAACTCGCTCTGTAGACCAGGCTGGCCTTGAACTCACAGAGATTCTCCTGCCTCTGCCTCCTGAGTGCTGGGGTTAAAGGCGTGCGCCAGCACTGCCAGCTTACATTGATACAAAGTTTCATTATGTAGCCCTGGTTGATTGTACTGGAACTCTCCTGTGGAACGAGTGTGGGTCATCACACAGCTACAATCAGATCATCGTTTTTTTTTTTTTTTAAATCTGCATTGGTGTCCTGCCTGCATGTACGTCTGTACCAGGGTGTTGGATCTCGAGTTACAGACAGTTGTGAGCTGCCATGTTGGTGCTGGGAATTGAACCTGGGTCCTCTGGAAGAGCAGTCAGTGTGCTTAACTGCTGAGCCATCTCTCCAGTCCCCTCAGTCAAATCTTAAAAAAAAAAAATGTGTATGGGTGTTTTGTGTTTGTATACTCACGTATGTTTATGCCTGATGCCGGAGGAGGCCAGAAGAGGGGTGGTTGTGAGTGTAAGTGCTAGGACTAGAACCCTGGTCCTGGAAGAGCAGCCAGGTCCTTCAATTGCTGAGTCATCTAACCAGCTCCTCACATAGTTTATAGGAGGAGTTTCTTTGTAGATATTTGAGCTTATCAGAGAAAGAGCCATCTTCCCATGTCATCGGTCACATCACTGTCACTGCCGCTCTCCGGATGAAATGGTCTTGTAGTCTGCTAACATTTGTCACTGGGCTTGGATAGGTGGCCGAGTTGCCGGAGGTCTAGTTTTTAATGTCTGTCTCAATGATCACATGGCTGTTCTCTTGGTCATATGACTGACCTGTTGCTGTTGGGTGTGGATATGAGAGAGGTGCACAGAAAATAATTTTACATTGTGTGCCAGCCAGACTTGTACCCTGACTACTTATGTTTGCTGGGCCCTCTTTCCAGGGCCTGTGACAGCTTTATTTTGGCCAGCATTTCCTTACAGTCTTCTCAGAAACTTAAGAAAACAAACACAAAAAACCACCTAAGTATTTCTGTTGCATTTTTGTTTCCCTTGTTGCTATTTTTCACTTCCCTCTTACTTTTCAGGGTTTTTTTCCATTCTCTTTCTAGCTTCCTTTATTATGTTGGAAATTCACGAGAGCTAGGTGTGGTGGCACACACCTGTGAGGTGGAGGCAGCAGGAGCAGTTCAGTCATCCTTGGTACCACAGCGTAGCCAGATGAGTCCTTCAGCCAGTGACAAGGCTTAGACTGTGCAAAGGTGTGGGCGTGATGTCTCCAAGACTTGCCTGGTGGCCTTAGGAGTGCCCCTGCTTGCTGGGTGACAAGTGTTCATTGCAGCTTGCAGATGCAGTCCTCTGTGGCTCACTAAGGAGTCTGTGTGTCCCGTTGTCACAGTAGGGCCGAGTCCACCCACCTCGTATACTCTGTGCTTTCCATTGTATTTATTTAGAGTAAGGGTCAGGCTCCTGTGCTAGGACTGCAGGTGTGAGTCCCCACACTGTGCTTTCCTCACGTGTCTGATGCCTTCCGGTGTGCTATCACCCGTTTACAGTCTGTAGTCTAGGGCTTCCTCCAAACAGCACATACCTGGCCTGTTCCCTTCATCCTGGTAGGGCTCTGCCTTCCTGTAGATAGTCTGATAGCTAGCTAGCTCAAGCCTCCAGTCTCTCCTGCTGGTTCTCATGGGATTTTGGCAGCCAAGCTCTGGGCTTTCTCCAGAGGTCTGGATTTACCTGGAGAGGGCAGTTTCTCCTGAGGAGCAGTCATTACTAGGACTAGAGCATGCTGGGTGGGCCAGCTGGCTGCTCCCTGACCTCCATGTGCTTTCCCCAGCTTCATCACGTTCCGCTCCTGCGCTTACCTGGATAAGAAGCACACCATCTTCGGACGGTAAGAGCAGATGCTGTGCATGGTGGTAGTGCATCATGGGCCTTCACTGCCTTTTCCTAGACCTGGGTATTATCCCCACACTGTCCCTGCTGAGGACTCTGGGTATTCTGTGTGGGAAGGTTGGCTCTCCAGGCCTGTGGAGCCAAGGAGACGAGACAGACCTGGGCTGCTCTACCTCCTCTCTCAGGGCACCTTCCCCTTTCTCCTCAGCCCCGAGTCTGAGGGTCAGCAGATTTTCCCACAAAGGACACACAGTCTGTGCTGATGACTCAATTATAGAGTTATAGGGGAAAAAGAGCTAGGGTACAAAGGATTATTAGTTCCTGGCCGGCCTCAGTTACTTGTGAGTTCGAGGCCAGCCTGGGTTATATAGACCATGCCTTAGCAAACTGAGGGAAACAACATATGGAAACAAGGACTTGACTCAGCAACCCTGGCTGGGTGTGGTTTGCCACCCCCACCCCCCCTTCTCTGTGGCTCATCCTGTCCTGCCTGGTGACTAGTCTGGCCTCTCTGAGGCCCTCCACTGCCAGGCCTCTTCTTGGCATGTCTCGACTCTGCCTTGAGGATACTCTGCTCAGAGTACACCAAGACCCTCCTCTGTCCCTCTGCTACAGGGTTGTTGGGGGTTTTGACACGCTGACAGCTATGGAGAATGTGGAGAGTGACCCCAAAACTGACCGTCCTAAGGTATGTACCTAGGGAGATGGAGGACCCTGTCTACTGGGTGCTGGCCGGGGGAGTCTGCTCCTGCTCACGGAGCCTTTTTGCCACCAGGAGGAAGTGTGTATACGCACAACCACAGTGTTTGTGGACCCCTATGAGGAGGCCGACGCTCAGGTGAGGAAGGTGTCGGCAAGTCATGCTTGGCTGGACACATCCTGGGGCTCTGGATCAGCCTGTCCTCCCTCCTAGCTGGGAGTGAGAAGACCCCACTCTGGGCTCTGGATCAGACAGTTGTGTTACCCCCAGATTGCTCAGGAGCGGAAGAAGACACAGCAGCAAGTGGATCCAGAGGCCAAGGTCAAGATGAGCCAGCCCCAGTCTGGAAACCAGGGCCCCCAGACATACCGCCAGGGGGTTGGCAAGTACATCAACCCAGCAGCCACGTGAGTGTGCTTGATGGGTGGCATCTCTGGAAGCTGGGACCTCTTCATCGTGCTCCTAGGGGGTGACCAGGTGGTGGCAAGAATTCCACAGACCAGACTGGAGACTACAGCTAAGAGGTCTAGACAAGGCCCCTGTGCAGGCCAGGATGCCTTAATGGCTGGGACTGTGGGAACAGCACTTTGTAGAGAGAATGCTTCTAAAGTTCCAGAAAGCTGTCTGTGAATGGAGCTTCCTCAGAGGACTTGAGTATGGGCACCTGGCTCTTTTGTGGCAACTGGAGTAGTTTTCTTTGTGTCTCAGGAAACGAGCGGCAGAGGAAGAACCATCAACCAGCACAGCTGTCCCCATGGCCAAGAAGAAGCCCAGCCGGGGCTTTGGGGACTTCAGCTCCTGGTAGCAGCAGGCTGGCTTCATGGATCCTGGTAGGGTGCAGGGCTGTGGGCTTCAGGGTCTGTCTCTGAGCTGTCAGTTTAGGCTGGGAACCAATAAACCTCTTGCCTATGGCTGGGTCCAGTTTTGGCCCCTGGGACCCCTGGCTTCCCCATCCCTCAGCTGGTACCTATCTTGGGTTAGTGAGGAAGGCTGTGGCCTTTACCCCCATCCGACCCATCTCCGCCTCAGGATGGCTATGTGCTCTCTCAGCACAGTTGGCTGGCTAGTGCCGCCACCTGAATATTCTTTTCAAATGCAGGTTCTCAAGGGGCCGCTATAATCCCAGCACTCACAATACCAAGGCAGGAAGGTTGAGTGTTCAAGGCTAACCTGGGCTACATTGGGAGACTATCTCAAAAGAAATTTAGATAATGGAGATTGGGACTGGTTCTCAGACCCTGTTTGGATCCTGAGGTGGAGCTTGTACTCCGAGGCTATGTGATGAGATCTCCTGGGCTCCTCTGTTAACATCACTTCCACAGCACTTGCCCTGCCTTGCGTGGGACAGGCATGCTCATTGTCCTGTCTACTCAGTGGCTTCTGCATCAGCCATACCTTGGTGAGCCTAATCAGTAGCTTGTGCTGTGATGACAGCGTGAGGTCCTCGTGAAGAGGTGACCTCCCTGCTGACTGCTCCTGACAGTCACCAACTCCTTGTTTTGTGGTTTTGAAACAGGGTCTATCTGTGTACCCTTGGCTGTCCTGAAACTCTTTATGTAGGATCAAGCTGGCCTTGAACTCAGAGATCCACCTGCCTCTACCTCCCCAAGTGCTAAGATTAAAGGCATGTACCAGGCCTGGCTTACCAATCCCATTTGATCCCAGGACAGATGTCTCTGTATCCTGAGAGGATCCTGCCATTGGCTCCTGTGTGCTCAGACAGCTCATCCCATCTCTTCCTCGTTGCTTTGCCTGCCATCTTGACCCGTGCTGGCTTCCAGCTTTCCCCAGCTGCCTCTACACAAGTGTGGGCAGACTGTCCCCTCTGGACAGTGTCATGTCACTCTGTGGCACCAATCACTTGGTGCTCAGCCTGTCTAGGGCTCTCCTGTCCCTGGGTCACCACTCAGACTGTGTCACATTAACTGTAACTGAGGCTTGCTGCTTGGTTTTCTCTTACCTTCCCCAAACCTTGTATCCACACAATCTCTGAAGCTCTTGGTTCAGGTGCTTCTTTTCCTGTGATGTTAGAACCACAGCCCAAGCCGTGTGTGTTTCTGGGAGCTGGACAGAGCCTGTCTGCCCTGCCTCCCCTCATCCGCTTCCAGCTGCTGCTGCTCATCACTGGCTGTCCTTGAGGCAAGAATGAGGTCTGTTCCTTGCTCACAGGCCAGCTACACTTCTCCAGCCCACTCAGCCACCTGCCTGTGGGGGTCAGTTCAGGCCTGCACTCCATGTTGTCCGTCCACTCTGCCTTCCTCTACCTTTTCAGGACCCTCTGTTGTCTCCTTTGCTATCAGCAAGCTGATATCTCACAATTACGACAGGTCACGGGGTGGGGGTGGGCACACAGAGTGACACACCTGTCATCTCAGTCTTACAAAGTAGCGGAAGGAGGATCATTGCACATTCCAGGCCAGTCAAGGCCACATAGCAAGATCCTGTCCCCAAAAACCAAAAACAAGAGAGGTAGATAGTGAGACCTTGTCTTTGTATCAAAAAAAAAAAAATAAAAAAAAAAAAAAAAAAAAGGCAGAACACCCAGAGCTGCAGAGTCAAGGGCTCTTCTGGACAGACAGACAGAGCAGTGCCTAACTGTATTCTTATACTTTTCTCAGGCCACACTTAAAAGCTCCCTAAAGGTGGTGCCAGAGAAGCATCAGCTCCCAGAAGCCAGGTCCTCAGGGCTCTGAAACCCTGACAGGTCCTCTGCTCCCAGGGGATGCTGCCGGAGACGGTGCTCATCCCTCCGAGAGGGCAAGCGCTCTGGAAAGCTTGCTGGGTGACAACAGCAGCTTTGTTCTGTCCCTCACACAGACATGCCACCAAGCGCTGACAGCTTCGGCCAGGGAACAGGGAGGCTGAGAGTGCTCTGTGCTTGAGTTTGGTGATCCTGACGCTACTCATGATGAACTCCGAGTTGCTTCCAGGTCACCCACTGTCCAGTCAGCCTTACCCAGCAGTCTACACTTGTCCCAAGGGGGCAGCTGCATCCTCTTCCACTCTTGTCTTCCAGGACAGAGGATACAGCCCACTAGGGTTTGCATTTCCACGGTTGTGTAGAGCTTAAATGGTAGCTTTTTAGACAGTAATGACACTTGGATTTTCAAAACTGCCTGATGAGGTCATCAGAAAATAAAGGACTTTTTTAAAGAAAAAAAATCTCATTTCTGATCATTTCAAATACCTGGCAGATACCATCAAGAATAAGCAGCATTAAGGTATAAAAATACTATGTACATGCTAACAAGACAGCAACACAATCAATCACATTTCCAAAGCAAAGTGGTGTTTATGACCTGGTATCACCTCCCACTGTTCTAAGAACACATTTCTAGAATAGTCACAGAGTGACAGTGTTTCCACATGTACGGAGGTGGGATGGTTTAGTAGTTTACCAGCACATCTGGGTGTGGTCTTGCGTCACTTCCCCTGAAGCCAGCTCATGGTCAGTTCTTTTGATTTAAAAATTTATATTTTACAGTAAGCCAACACAAAATCCGAAAAACTCCATAAAAGTTTTGTTGGTATCCATTAACCGTCCCCCAATACAAAACAAGTCATAGAGAGTACTAGCAAAAATTCCCCGTCGATGCCATCACAGAAGACAGTACAAAGTGCTCAGGTGGAAAGGCGGAAAGCTCGCCCGCAACATAAAAAGCTGTAAATATAATCTTCGTATGTACAAAGACTGGTCACAGTTCTAGCTTCTTCAGTGTAAGGAAGCAGTGGTGACATCTGGTCTCCCAGGCCTCAGCTACCAAGTTCCCACTTGCCAGAGTATTGAAAACTAGCCAGGGTGCCTGCCCATTGTGAGCTGACTGTTGACTTGTGTTCATTCTGGACCAGGATGGAGTCTGGGCCATGCTAGATTTCACACATGGACTAGCTGCCTTTGCTGGATTTCAGCAGTTACCTTACTGGGTGAAGTAACCTTGCTTTGGGTCAGCCTTAGTCTGGAGAGAACCAGGACATAGTCAGGGAGAAAGCAGCTTCGACGGGGACTGGGCATAGAGGGTCACAGACTGCAAACATGTCTGCCATCGCCCAGGCATTTCTTGTATTACCAGGCTTCTGATCTTGGGCAAAAAGTTGACACCAAAATGAAGGCTTTGGAGTGAGCAGGGAGCTGGAGCAGCTGAATGAAGTGCCTGTGCTGGCCAGAGGAGCTGGGTTTAGAAGGTTTGGGGCTGGGAGCCCAGAGGACTAGAAGGTGCTCTTGAACTAAGTACACTCCAGGCAGCAGCTAGGGCTGAGCGTTTTTCTGGCAGGCTGCCTTCCCAGCTCGTGGGCCTCAGCCTTCCCAGGCCTTCCTGCTCTTCTGCCCTGTGTTCGGTACAAAAAGTTCAAACGCAAAGCTTATCCAGGAATGATTCTGGCCTCCGTCCTCTGCTAAATGGCCACTGTAGCAGCGTGGAGGACTACAGGTTGTGAGATGCAGATGGGGGTGGCCCTGTCAGGTCATGAGGTGATCCATCCCAGGCAGGAAAGGCAGCTCCCAAACTAAGAGAACTCTTCCTTTAGCATGGGAAATCTCAGGTTCTGAAGTTTCCCATGCTGGCTCTGCCTCTGTATGCATAACTAACTGTATTTCAAGTACATCCAGGGTATAAAGTGACCCAGCCTGCTGCTCTCTGCCAGGGACCAGCCCCACAGACAAGCTGCTGTGCCGCTGCCGCGCTGAGGGAGTCACCTCAGTGGCAGACTTCTGTAGGCCTGGGGACAGAATGCTTAGCCACTAGTCACTTGCTTTCTACATAAAGAAACGGGATGTAGCTATTAGCGCAAATATAGCGCACGGAATGCTTTCTTCCTTAGCTTCTTTAAGATGTTACCAGTGGCTGGTTTCAGTTTTTGAAGCCATATGCTTTGCATATAAATGTTTTGACTACTTCTAGAAGATTCTTAAGTGGTCACTATGCCTTGCTTGTAAAAGAGACCCTGCTTCTGTGCTTTTAGGGACTTGGGTTTGGTGAAAACGCAGAGGACTATGTGGAAGGCGTGCAGTTATTAACTAGGCAGCTGAGTCATCCGTTGGTTAATTCTTTCTCTAGAATGTAAGAAGTTAGGAAAGGAATGCAAACTTCCAGAAACAACAGTGTCCACGAAGGGGGCTCATTTGGGGGCACCTTACCCAAGTGAACAGCCTAGAGAGAGGCCTTCAAGTGTTGAACTGGGCCGGCCTGGGCCTGTGAGGTCAAAGTTCAAGCAGTGTTGTCCCGGAAGCCAGGTCTTCATCACACTCAGCTTTCATAAAACAGTACTCAGACAGGAGGGGAGCGCTTCACTTTACTCCCAGCCATTGTCTTTGATCATGTGGGCAAGTTCAATAATAAATTTTCCTTCTTTGTATTTCTGACTGCTCTCAAAGGCATGCTCCTTGAGGGGGAAAGTAGAGAGGAGGATTCAGGACACACTCTGTCTATTCTACTCTTGGTAAACAGTGGAGTTTGTAGCATTACCTCTACTCAGACGTTCTCTGAGCTGTGCACTGGCCCAGGCCCAGAAGGATCCATGGGTCAATACAGGGTGATTCTGAATGGCTCATTACACTCAAATCTGTTTCCGGGCCTGGGGATGTAGCTCAGTGTGTGCTGTTTGGTATGCCTGTGGCTCTGGCTCCATCCTCAGCACCACAGACATACTGTTCACTAGGCATTGATCGTATGTGGGTATTTCAGGAGGCGTGAAGGAGAGTACGGGGAACAGTCAATCGCACACAGGTGAGGCTGGGTTGTGTGCGTGTAGGCCAGAGGCTGATGTGTTTTATTGACCTGTGCCATAGCATGTGTGTGGTCAGAGAGCAGCCGGTTGGAGTCTTCTCCTTCCGTCATGGGTTCTGTGGATGGACTCAGGTCATCAGGTCTGTGCAGCAAGTGCTTGCACCTGCCGAGCCGTCCTGCTAGCTCTGTATCTGATCTGACTGACTGATTTTATTTCTATATGTGTGGGTGTATCCCTGGACGTCCTTTGCATTGTGCACATGCAGTTCCTGTGGAGGCCAGAAGAGGGTGCTGGACCCCCTGGAACTTTGTGAGGTGTCTGCCCCATGAGGGTGCTGGGAATTGAACCTGGGTTCTCTGAAGAGCAGCGGTGCTCTCAGCTGCTGAGCCTTGTGTCTCCAGTCCTCTCTCTGCTTTAGTTTTTTGAGATAAGACCTCTTATTGAACCTGGGGCTCACTAATTCAGCTAGGCTGGCCCCTGTTTGTCCCCTCACCACTGGGGTGATGGACATATGCTGCCCCACTTGCCTTTGACAAGTGTGACACTGATCTGAACTCGTCCTCACGCTTGCATAGCAAACGCTTCCTGACTGAATCGTCTTCCGAGCCCAAGAGCAGGCCCGTCTGACCATGACTGCTCCCTTAGCATCTTACAGCGTGTGGCTTGCTCAAGTGCTGGAGACAGGTCTGGGATGAGTCCCAGCAGGTGCAACAATGTGACCAGCATGCTCACTACAAGGGAGGACAAAAGAGGGACTTGGAGACACAGGCCAACCAGGTGAGGGGCCTCCCAGAGTCTAATGCTGTGTGGGGTTGTATCTGGTTCCTTCCAGTTCATGAGGAGTTTGGAAGACTCAAGAAGTCAAGGAAAGAGTAGGCCACCATGACCTATGAGAGTCCAGAAGTCAGAAGAAGGCACAAGGGCCAGGGGCGGTGGTGGCGTGTGCCTTTAATCCCAGCACTCGGGAGGCAGAGGCAGGCGGATCTCTGTGAGTTTGAGACCAGCCTGGTCTACAGAGGGAGTTCCAGGACAGGCACCAAAACTACACAGAGAAACCTTGTCTTAAAAAACCAAAAAAAAAAAAAAAAAAGCTCCCCTCACAAGAAAAAACAGGGGGAGGGGCACAGGCTGGGAATATGGTTCAGTGGATAAATGCTTTCCACACACGCATGAGGACTAAATCCATGTAAGAGCAGGTCAGATGTGGGAGCTGCCTGAGTCACACAGCTTGGGAGGCACAGAAGCTGGAGACAGGCAGGTGGCAACCCCCACTCCAGGCCTGAGAAAGCAGGGTCTTGGGAGGAGAACCCGGGACTGCCATGGCCCTGTGCTCCACCGTGGCTCATGGTGTGCTCTAAGGAACCGCTGGGAGCTTGCACTCTGTTTTGAGACAGGATCTTGTATCCAGGAACTGATCTGTGTGCCTCCACCTCCTGAGTGCCTGCTGCCCGTTTTATGTTGTTGGTGTGTGTGTGTGTGTGTGTTTGTGCATGTGTGTGCTGTGGCACTCAAGTGGCAAGAGCTGGTTCTCTCTTCCCATCATGTGGACCCAGGGGTCAGACCCAGGCTGTCTGTCAGGCTCGGCAGCAGGTGCTTCTACCCACTGAGCCGTGGCTCCGTGACCAGTTTATGACGTTCTGGGGATAGAGGCCTTGTGCAGACCTTTGAAGCACTGCCACTGAGCTGTCCCCATGAGAACCTGCTGCAGGGTCTGAATGGTCCCACCACCGCTCTCCAGGCCTAGGCACTTACGTATTTCCACCCGAGAGTAGTCTTGCAGTTCTCACAGTAGATGTCAGCCACTGCATGCAGCCCGGTTAGAAGGACTCTCTCCTCAGCGGGGCCGCAGCCCACATTCACCCTGTCAAGACACAGGGGGACTGTGCTGGAGGTCCCCTTGCCCAGTCCCCTTTCCCCTCCCCCACGTCACTAAGTGCACCAGAAACAGTTTCCGCATCACCACAGGTGTTTCAACTCGCCTACTCCCACTTTAACAAGAGGGGATTAATTTTTTTTTCCTTTATGGTGTTCAGGATCAAACCTAGGGCCTCATACATGCTGTGCAAGCCCTCTACTACTGAGCCACAGCCAGCCCACCAAGGGAATCCCAAAGGTCAGGCTTGGAGGCTAAACTCTCAGACACAACAACTGTGCTTTCCCAAACACAGATGCAGGAGGCTCCAGTCTTCCCAGCTGATCCAGGCCCTGAGTGGTGCAGCTCAGTTACACAGTTACCCACTCCAGCTCTTAACAACTTAGCAGGCCAGACAGTCAGGCACTAAGGACAGCACGTACTCACACAGAGTTGAAGAGGTAGGCTCGTCCCTGACTCCCCTGAAAGGACTGCAAAGAAGAAGAAAGTGTTAGCAGGGACGCAGGCAAGACACGGGAGCTCTGCTTTCGGGGGTGTTGGAGGAGCAGGTGCAGACAACCCACAGGTGCACTTCCTGAAGCCCTGTGGGCTGCGCATCTGCTGGGACAGGTACAAAATCACAAGGCAGACACAGCTTCCCGGTTCAAATGACAGATCCACTCCAGACTTCAGAAAGCGGTCAGAGCATCCTTGTGCATTTGTCTGCACTGTATCACAGCACACCACAGCTGGATGCCGGGACTACCTGCAGCCCAGTTAGAGGGACTTGGGAGGAATGCTTCAACTTGGGTCTCAAGATTGGCCTGGCTAACAGTTAAAAGAAGGTCAAAGCTAATGGGCTTTAAATGGCAGGCTCTGCAGGCGTCTGTGACTGCACTCCGGGGCTCCAGGGCAGGCCCCACAGATAAACACCTCTTTTTGTGTGTCTGTGTATCTGAGTGTAAGGATGCACAACCCTGTGCATGAGTGAGCCCTTGGAAGTCAGAAGAGGGTATCAATCCCCTTGACTTGAAGGTGAAAGAAGCTGTGAGGTACCATGTTGGTGCTGAGAACCAGTTCAGGCCCTCTGCAGAACAGTAAGCACTTGATGAACCCAGTTCGGGCCCTCTGCAGAACAGTAAGCACTTGATTACTGCTGAGCCATCTCTCTAGCCCCCTCCTAAAGTAGCTCTGGTGCCCCCCACTATCTTCAGGTATTAGGAGATGAGGGGAAGCTTCTGTACTTTTTCAGTGACATTAAACAAACAAACACACAAACAAACAGGTCATAGCCTGAGCTGAGCATACCTGTCTATAATTCCAGCCCTCGGGAGCAGAGGCAGGATGGTCACCATAGGTTTAAGGCCAACCTGGGCCACACTGTGAGTTCCAAGCCAGTCAGGGCTACATGGCTAGACCCTGTCTCAGAAAAACTGAAAACAAAGTCACATCCTGTGCCTGGTGTGGTGGCCTGTGCCTGTAGTTCAGCTGTTTGGGAGGCTGAGCCGTGGCAGAGTGGAGTCCAGCACAGTGAAGTCCACCTCCAACAGGGGAGGAGCTTAAGGGATGGCTCCGCAGTTAAGAGCACATACTGCTCTTAGAGAGGACCTGAGCTGGGTTCCCAGCACCCACTTTGGGCTGCTCACAACCCTGCAACTCTAGCTCCAGGGGATCCAACACCTCTGACCTCTGAGAACACCTACACCCAGGTGCACAATATTCCCACACAGACACATATTTAAATCTTGAAAGATGTTAAAAGCCAAGCATGGGGCTGGAGAGATGGTTCAGCAGTTAAGAGCACTTATTGCTCTTGCAGAGGAGCCGGGTTAGAACCCCAGCACCTATGGAGGCTCTCAACCATCTGCAACTCCAGTCTCAAGAGATCCAATGCCGTTTCTGACTCAGCGGACTCCAGGCAAACACTCATTCTTGTAACACCTTTAAAAATAAGCCTGGCAGTGATCGTGCACACCTTTAATCCCAGCACTCAGGATGTCTACAGAGCTAGTTCTAGGACAGCCAGGGCTACACAAAGAACCCCTGTTTTGACACCCCACCCCCCAAAAAATGTTGAGCATGGCTGCATGCTCCTGTAATCTCAGTGCTGGGGAGAAGGAGACAGAGGATCCCTGAGGTTTGCTGGATCCGAGAGCTCCAAGCTCAGGGAAAGACCCTGTTCAAAAAATCAGGTAGCTCATGATGCTGGGTACCACACAAGCATGCTGCTACTGAGCTATGTATGTCCCAGACCACCCAGATATGTTCTGATTTGAAAATACAGATTTCAGCTAGGCAGAGTCACTGGTGAATGTCTTTAATCCCACTTGGGAGAGCAGCAGGTGGATCTGAGTTCGAGGCCAGTCTGGTTGAGAGAGTGAGTTCCAGGACAGCCAGGGCTATACAGAGAAAAAAAAAAAAAAAAAAAAGAAAAAAAATAAAATACAGATTTCAGGCTTAAAAGGAGTATCCCCTGGAGTGGGTTTCTAGGACTAAGAATATTACTCTACGTTCATCTTCCAGTTTAACTAACACTCATTTCCAGCTGTTTTACACACCCTCAGCCTTACATTCTTCCTCTGCTTGCAGATTCTACAAGCCCTCCATGGCTTTTCCACAGGGCTTTCCTCAGTGAGAGAGAAGTTTATGAAGGGCAGTGAGATGACTCGGGAGACAGTTCCTCTGTCTCACAGGCCATCTGACAGGGACAGGAAACAGGAGCACACCTGTGAGTTAGCAGCGTAGAAGGGCGAGCTGTGCTGGCCCACACCCTAGTTCCAGCACTCGGGAGACAAGCAGGTGGATCTCTGATTTCGAGGCCAGTCTGGACTGCATAGTGAGACTATTATTTCTTAAAAGGAGGCGCTTCTGTGGACCAGAGGGTTCTTTGTTAAGTGACAAATACGGACCCAGAGCCTGGTAAACTCATGGAGGTGGCTCTAGTTTCCAACATGCTGGAACATGGCGTGTGCTCCTCAGTTTCACCAAGTCCTAAGCAGAAAGACCACTCAGGAGTTTGCCATGGCTGTCACTGTTGTTTGGATCCTGAACGTGCTGTTACTGGCAGTGAGGGAACCATCAGGAGGTAGAGACCAGTGGAAGGATGTTAGGTCACTCTAGGCAAACCTAGGAGGCCCCCGGGACACTGGTCTCTTTGCTTTCTACCCTCCTCTGCACCTCCTCCTACCGTGGCGGGAGGGATACCTGGCCATGCATGGAAATCTCTGAAACCATAGACCAGTTTTTTCTTTACTGAGCTGATTTCCTCAGGTATCTTGTTATAGGTCGCAAAGCTAAAAGTCACCCTCACCATCACCAGCTCAGATGAAGGTGTCATACCTCTTGGAAGTCTCTGTACCTTTAAGAATTTTATTTGTGGCATCTTCCAACTTGAAATGCTTATCTGATACGATGGGTAAGTTTCAAATCACTCACTTTCTAGCACACTTCTGTTCTTCATGCAATTTTAAAACAGCTAATGTCAAAACCATTCCTCAAATTACTTTTGCGCCCCTTCCCATGATGGATATGCCTGGCATGCTGCAGAAAAATGGCCGTGCATGGTACCTGACTCTCACTACCGGCTCAAAAGTGACAGATCTTGGCAAACAGCCGTTGTCACAAGTTCCAAAGCCCTGCTGTTCCCAACCAGTTCTACCTGTCATTACCTCATGGCTTTTTTTTTTTTTTTTTTGAGGTCTCACTCTGTAGACCAGGCTGGCTTCGAACTCACAGAGATCCTCTTGCCTCTGCCTCCCCAGTGCTGGGATTAAAGGTGTGCGCAAGCCTTGTTTCATCAGTTTCAAATCCAGATCACTTGCCTTGGAGATGAGCTCATCGTGGTTGGCCAGATGGGCTCTGCAGTGGATACAGCTGTACGTTCTGTGACAGTGTGGCAGGTAGGCTTGGAAAGTCTTGGACTTGGTCATTTTCACCATGTCTGCCGGGCGCTCGTCCCTCAGCTCCGGGCCAGCACTGGAGGAACTATGGCTCTGTCGGACTCTCTGACAGAAGAAACACTGGAAAATACATGCAAGAGCCGTCGCTGGTCTGGAGGGCGTGTGGTAGTGTCCACACACTGGGGCAAGAGAAAAACAGTGTGACCTGCAAACAAATCAGACAGGCTCTGGTTTGTATAACAGCAGCAGACGCGTGAGGAGGTGTGTTAGGGCTCAGTGTATGCATGTGCATATGTTTGTGAATGTAGGTACATGTGCTGAGGATCAATATTTGATGTCATTCTCAACCATTCTCCATCTCATTTGAAAAAAATTATCACTATTTGTGTGCGTAAGTGTGTGTATGTGTGTACTGAGGTCAGATCTCTCCTTCCACAACTCAGGTTGTCCCGACTGTGTGGTAGGTGCTTTCATTTCTGACCCACTTGGGGACTCGGGTTTGGCTGGCCCAGCTGCCCTGGGGATCCTTTCTCTGCTTCTCCAGGACAGGCGTCGCTGCCATATGCAGCTTTTTACCTGAGTTCTAGGGTCTGAACCCAGGCCCTCATGCCTGTGCAGCAAGCCTCTCACAGTCCAGCCACCTCCTCAGCGCCTCTTATTCTGACCTTGTGTGTGCTGGTGCTTGCACAGCACACCCTTTATCCAGAGCCATCTTCCCGGTAGGCTCTGTGATCGTATTTGCTAATATTAGCTCACGAAGTACATATTATATTTCCATACCATTTTAAACCTTTGTAAATGTACAGGTTAGGGCTCAGATGATTTGAACAGGGAGCAGGCCAAAGCTAAGGCTCTGCCCCTTTCTTTCCACCCTATTTTGTAGTGCTGGGGTCAGGGCTAGGGCCTTGTGCAGGGAAAGCACAGGCTGGCCGCTGAGCTTTAGCCTCCACCCAAGATCGTTTTTTCTCAGGCAGGGTCCACTCTGTAGCCCAGGCTGTTCTTAATCCTCCTGCCTGTCTCCTCTGAGAGCAAAGGCTTTTTTGTTTTGTTTTTGTTTTTTCGAGGCAAGGTTTCTCTGTGTAGCTTTGGAGCCTGTCTTGGATCTCCCTCTGTAGACCAGGCTGGCCTCGAACTCACAAAGATCCACCTGGCTCTGCCTCCCGAGTGCTGGGATTAAAGGTGTGCGCCACCACCACCTGGTGAGAGCCAAGTCTTTACATGTACATCTGATGTTGTAAGCACACGATTTCAGAAACAAAGGCAAGCATGTTTGTACCTTTGCACAAGCTGGGTTGTTGGCTGCAACGTGCCAAGTAATCTGATTTTACTTGATAATATGGTCATTGCCAATTAAAGATTTTTTTTATTCCAATCTTTGTGTATGTGCAGTGTATGCATGTGCATATGTTTGTGAATGTAGGTACATGTGCTGAGGATCAATATTTGATGTCATTCTCAACCATTCTCCATCTCATTTGAAAAAAAATTATCACTATTTGTGTGCGTAAGTGTGTGTATGTGTGTACTGAGGTCAGATCTCTCCTTCCACAACTCAGGTTGTCCCGACTGTGTGTTTCCTCACACCTTATATACCTTTCTCCGCCCAGTCATGTCACTTCCTGGGATTAAAGGTGTGTGTGCACACGCTTCCTAGTATTAGGATTAAAGGTGTGGGCCACCATGCCTGGTTCTGTTTCCAGTGTGGTCTTGAACTCATAGAGATCCAGACAGATCTCTGCCTCCTGAGTGATAGGATTAACGGTGTGTACCACCACTGTCTGGCCTCTATGTCTAATCTAGTGGCTGGCTCTGTCCTCCGATCCCTAGGCAAGTTTATTAGGGTACATGATATATCACAAGAGACTGACTCAGATCTGCAGACTTGCACAGCAAGAGCTGTCAACTGCTGAGCAATCTCACCAGCCCTCCTTATTTGAAATAGGGTCCCTCAATGGCCTGGAGCTTGCCAGTCAGACTAAGCTGGATGGTTAGCAAGCTACAGGGATCTGTCAGTTGATCTATCTCTGGTGTTGGGATTACAGCATGTGTTACATGCCCTGCATGTTCAAGAGTGTAAGGTGAGGATGCAGCCACAACACCTACAGCCCCCCTCCTCTCACAAATACCAACAGGCACCACTCACCCAATAAATCTTAGTCAGCAGACTTAGAGGCAGTGAGTTTACATCACAGGCACTGGCAGCCACCCATGCAGCCACCCATGCAGCCACCATGCAGCCACCATGCAGCTCCCCATCCTTCCTTGTGCCCTGTCTGGGACTCAGAGCACCTGGCTGCAGGTTCCATCTTCAGAGAGCTCCAAGAAGAGACCTACTTCTGCCACATGGGTCTGATTCCTTCTCAGAGCCCTCCTCCTCCATCTGTCTGCCTTGAGTCCCCACCATTCTGTTTTCTATCTACAGCATTAATGACCTTTCTAGTGAACTCCCTACTTCCAACAATCCAGCTAATGCTCTTCACGCTGTGTCGCCTTGAGCCCACATCCAAGACCTTTCACTCCCTGGCTTTTTTTTTTTAACTTTGAGTCTTTCGATATAGCTCATGTTGGCCTCAAACCTGTTAGGCCTTTTGCCTTGGTCCCGAGTACCAGCTGGGATTTCAGGTGTGCACTAACTATGCCCAGCTTCCAAATGGGTCTTTTAAAAGATGAAGAGAAACTGTCAAGACGGTTCAGTGAGTACAAAGCTAAAACGAAGTTACTAGGGTGGGGCTAACAGCAGACGTCCATCTAAACATGAACACACTCTGGGAGGCAGTCCAAGCCCCAGGGGAGACAGGTGTGGGAGCTGACAGGAGGCCTCAGCAGAAACCAACCCTGCAGACTCCTTCACCTTTGCTTCCAGCCTCCAGTCCCGCAAGAGTTAATCATTTAAGCAGACAGATGCAGTGGGTCTTGGGGGCAGAAGGACATCTAGTTCTCCCAGGCTGCCGTCCGTCCCTTCCACAGCCCCCATCTAGTCACCACCTAATTTGGTCTTGGCATTTATCTGTCATGGCAGCCATGTTACCACTGTGCCCTCCAGTTGTGCTCTGGACACAGCACCGTGACAACGTGACTGCTCGAGTGCTCAGGGTAGCTGGTGGTGTGCAGCAGCCCTCAGGCTGGTCCGTGCATAGTACCACCATGGTGGCTTGTCTCTGGTACACAACAGTGTGTCGCCCAACAGCAGGCCGGCTCCTGATACTCCTCATCCTGTCTGCGGATATGGCAACATCCTGAGTATCTTCCATGGGGCAGGGGTAAGACAGCATGTGCCTGGGCTTCCACTTGCTTCCCGCTGTGTAAGATGCAGGTCCTCTTCCGGGACACTGCTCTCCAAGTCTTCCCTTCCATGATGTGCTATCCATCTCCATTACAGTTGTATTCCTACAAGTGAGTTTTTATAACATCCGAGGCAGCTGGACAACCTGGCAGAGACTGGGTGCTCACTGCAGCTTTTGCCTTAGAGATGGTGGAGGTGGGAAGCGGCTGGGTTCATAGGAAACGTTACTGTCCTCAGTGGTCTTTGGTTAACAGTTATTCTTATCCCGTGTCTTCATTTTCTTCAACTTGGCCTTAAAGCTGTTGATTTCTTCTTCTGCCTCTTTTTCTATTAGTTGTTTGTGGTGATATTTTGTTTGTGCTCTAACAAATAAAGCTCGCCTGAAGACCAGAGGACAAAGCCAGCCACTAGTTAGCCATAGAGGCCAGACAGTGGTGGCACACACCTTTAGTCCCAGCACTAGGAAGTGACATGGCTGGGCAGAGAGAGGAACACAAGGCGGGAGGAGACAGGATCAGCTTTTTCGGCTGAGGAGTTGATGAGGTGAGAGGTGGCTGTGGCTCGTTCCTTTGTCTCTGTGATCTTTCAGCATTTACCCTGATACCTGGCTTCGGGTTTTATTAAGATGATTAGGATCGTGCTACAGTTGCTGATGCTTTGCCCATGTACCTGGCCTGTGATGGATTGCGGGAACTGAAGCAGACCACAAACAACCATAATGTGGACAGTGCTTGCCTCCTGGCAGAAAGATGCTTGGGGACAAGTTGTGGCTTGCCCTGCCTGGTTAGCCAGAGCAAAGACCACAGCCTGTAACTACAGACAGCTGCAGGAGCTGCTACTGTGTTACCGTGGAAGAAACAACTTAAAGGAAGTACTTCTCTCAACTCACAGCTTCTGAGGGATTTCAGTTCTCTGTGACAGGGAAGGGCATGATGGCAGAGGAATTCCTGTCTCTGGTGGTGGGAGTCTGTGGACCACGAAGCAGAGAGAGCAAGCCAAAAAACGAGAAGAGGACATCACCTTCAAAGGCCTACCCTAGTCACTCAATTCCTCCAGGCAGACGCCACAACCTTCCAAAGAGCACTGTCAGCAGGAGATCAGGTGAACCTACGGGGGACTTTTAGATGCAAACCAACATCCAAATGTGATTGTTGCTTTAAAATTAAACCCAGTGGTTCTGGAGCAGCTGGAGGTCTGAGCAGGTCCTCTTATGGTTTCTGTTTCTGTCTGATACATTATGGAAATTTGCCCAGTATAATGCTGAACGCTGCATCTCATCCATGCATACAAGCTGTGAACACCAGAAAACCTACTTACACAGCAGATGAATGAGTGTGTGTGTCATATGAACATATGTGTATATGTGTGTACATTCAGTAATGAGTTTCAAGTTTTCCAAAAGAAAAATCTAGCTAGACTGAAAACAAAATCTATCAACATACTGTTAGGCAGCTGGCTCAGTTAGGAAAGGCCTTGGCCTTTCCTCTGAGGCACAAGGGCTTGAGTTCAGATCCCTAGCACCCTGTACACGCCCAGGCATGATGGCACAGTTCAATGACAGACTCTGTTTCAGAACAATGAATATAAAGCCAGGTATAGTGGTGCACGCCTTTAATCCCAGCACTCGGGAGGCAGAGGCAGGCGGAGCTCTGTGAGTTCAAGGCCAGCCTGGGCTACAGAGTGAGATCCAGAGTAGTCAGGACTACACAGAAAAACTCTGTCTTGAAAAAAAAAGAAAGAAAAAAAAAGTCAACTTCCAACCTTGAACTATGACCTGTTATATTTGGACCAACCCTCCTCTCTTGGAGAAGTACTAAAAATGCTAACCAAATAAAATAGTTTTTAAAAAGTTTTTTTTGGTTTGTTTTTTGTTGGGGGTGGGGTGGGGGAGGGAGAGTTGTTGAGTCTAGCCTTTAATGGCTGAGCCATCTCTCTAGATTTTTTTTTTCTGTTTTTTTTTTTTTGTTTTTTGTTTTTTGTTTTTTGTTTTGTTTTTTGTTTTTTGTTTTGGAGACAGGGTTTCTCCGTGTAGTTTTGGTGCCTGTCCTAGAACTCCCTCTGTAGACCAGGCTGGCCTCTAAGTCACAGAGATTCACCTGGCTCTGCCTCCTGAGTGCTGGGATTAAAGGCGTGCGCCACCACTGCCTGGCTTTTTTTTTTTTTTTTAAATAAGAGACAATGGTCTT
>CABHPQ010149748.1:0-19978 GCA_902168405.1 Peromyscus aztecus
CAGCCACCTAACATCTTTTGACTTTGGACTTTCCCATCTCATGATCTATCATATACAGTTAGGTCTGGTGATGCACACCTATAATCCCGGCATTTAGGAAATTGAGGAAGGGGCATCTCAAGTTCCAGGCCAGCCTGGGCTATATAGTAAGACCTTGCCTCAAACAGAACAAATGGAAAGAAAACAAGCAAAATCCAATTTATTATGCACAGTGAGTAAACACCCAGAAGCACTAATTTGCTAAGCACTTATCACCAGTGGTGCTATTGTGTTTGTAGTGTGTTCCAGGACTTCTCTTTGGCAAAAAGTTAAATATTAAAAACTGACATGATCTAGGCAGAGAATATAGTTGCTAATAAAACATGATTACTTAAAGATGGAGGCCCGTTTTAAGTCACTCAAAATGAGACCATGACAGTACCAGGGAAGCTGCTTTTCTCAGAGCCCCGCAGCCCTGTGGTTCTAGAATATCTAACCTTTTCCAACTGCCCAGTTCCATCCCACACCACCTCACCCTCACTCTGAGCTTCTGCACATGGCTGCTCTTCTCTCTCTCTATGGAAGGGGCTTATCCAGACAGTTTCTCTTCTTTAGGGTATCTGTTTTCTGTCCTTCCTTTTGGTTCTCTCTTTCCACCATCCCTTCAAAGGAGAACTCTAAATGTTAAGCAAAGGAGACTGGACTAGCAAGGGGGGCTTTTACTGATGTGTGTGTGTGTGTGTGTGTGTGTGTGTGTGTGTGTGTGTGTGTTTACAAGGTCTTGCTATGTAGCCTTGGCTATGGCAGACTTGAAACTGGTTATGTAAACCAACCTGGATCTCCCAAAGAGTCTCCTGCCTCTGCCTCCTGAGTGCTGAGATTAAAGGTGTGTACCACCATACCCCACTTTGTCCAAGGTTTCCTTTCTAGGGCTTATCCAGGACTTCTTTAATGGAAACAGTATGTTTCCCTCTGAGACTGGAGAGAAGGGCCAAGGATGAGTCAGGTCCTGGGCTAGTGGTAATCTTCATGATTCTGGCCATGGAAATGACAACTTGCATCCTAGAGAGATATAACTAAGGGAGACGTAACAGACCTTGATGGCTGAATTGGCATGCCCACAACGGGACACAGGACAAACACGAAGACCGACACTTATTGTCAGTTTTTCAATCTGCTTGGCAGGAGTTATACAGAAATAAGGAAGCTGTGAGTATTCCAACCTTGGTCAGGGAGGTTGGGGGCGGGGAGAGGATGGGTTCAGTCTGGGGTCTGTCAAGTGAGGGTGGAGATCCCTTGCAGGTACTGGAATGGAAGTAGAGCTCCAGAGAGAATACAGGGGTTACTAGAGATTTGTAGAACACTCAGGCCGTGTGGCCAAGGGGCAAGGAGCAAGATACAGAATGCAAGACCCAGCCACGGGTGTTAGGGGAGGATGTGGCTGTAGATTTGGATGTGAAGGGTCAGAGGAAGACAAGAGTAGAATGGTGTTAGGCCAGGTTACATGAGCCTTCTGTTCTATGCTAAAGAATGTGGATTTTAGTTGTATACAATTGCAGTTATTGAAGGTTTTTAAGCAGAAAGTGGCAAGTCAGATTAGAGTTTTGGAGAGCAATATATTACTGATGTTTAATTCTTTTTTAAAAGTTACAATCCCCCCCCTGTGTGTGTGTGTGTGTGTGTGTGTGTGTGTGTGTGTGTTTGTGGGTGTGCCACAACACACACGCGGAGGTCAGAGGACAACTTTTGGTAGTTGCCTACCGTGTGAGATTGCTCAGGTCATCAGATTTGGCAGGTCTGAGCCGTCTTGCTGGCCTTAATTGTTTTTACTTAAAGGAATTCATGAGCTGGAGGATTATTATCAGAGTGTAGGAAAGCTGGAGGGAATGAACCAGTCGGAGGGCTGTTGCAGTAGCCGTGCTGAGAGGTGCATCCGCTCTAGACTACAGCAATGATAATGGCACAGGGGGGCAGGGGCAGTGTCCAGGGGCTGAAAAAGGAGATGCTTTGGTCAGACAATGGACTGGGGTAAGGAAGAGCAGAGTCTGGGATGACTGTTGTGTTTCTAGTTGGATGAATGTGACATATTCACTGTGGTTTGGAACAAAGAGGAGCACACCTGTGAGCAAGATGATTCCTTCTGTGTTGGACTAAGTTTGAAATATATATCCAGGTGGATTAGAGTCATGGACACCGGGTGGTGATCGATGCCAAATGCTTGGGTACCATTTTTTGGAAAACAATAAATTCATGATAAATGTCTTGTGGTGATCTCAAAAACCAGGACGGGTCTTTGGCTTCTCTTCCCTGCGTTTGCTCTCCATTTTATATTGTTGTCTGGGCTCAGCCTCCAAACCCTCTCCGTCCCTGAATGTCAAGACTGTGGGCCCAGCTAAGTTGTCCAAGCTGGCCTTGAACTCTCTCTCTAGCTCAGGAAGTCTTTGAACTTGTAACCCTCCTGCTTTGGCTTCCCAAGCAGTCAGCAGCACTGCAGGCCTAACCTACCATGTTTTCAGACCATCTTCCTGTAGCCACCCATCTCTGTGTGCTTAGGAGCAGAAGATATCAGAAATTTGAAAAAGAAAACAAACAAACAAAACAAAACAAAAATCAAGCAGGAAGATAGTTCCTGGCTCATTGCTTTGGCTCCGATTGTATTTTTCTCCTCTCTAAGCAAAAATCCTTAAAAGGGTGAATGTTAACGTTTTCTCATTTCTAATGCAGCACCTTGTAATCTGGTTCCCCCTTGGATCACTCTTCTTGCTCTCGCTAGGCAGTGGTGGTGCACGCCTTTAGGCCCAGCACTCGGGAGGTAGAGGCAGGTGGATCTTTGAGTTCAAGGCCAGCCTGGTTTACAGAGTGAGTTCCAGGACAGCCAGGGCTGCACAGAGAAACCCTGTCTCGAAAAACCAAAACCAAACTAAAACAAGAAAAAAAGAAAGAAAGAAAGAATCTGCTCTCAAATGTCACCAGTGACTTCTTTCTGCATTGACTGACACTGTCCTAAGTTCCTCTCTTTGTCCTTTCTTCCTTGGTCCTTTGACATCCTGCTCTCTTAATCCATTCTTTGGTGGTCAAGTGTGACTTTTTAGAAGCCTTTCTCCTTCTGGTCCTTGAATATAAGTCTCTGCCACTCTTGGTCTGTCTGTCTGTCCACCATGCATGTCCCTAGTCGAGAACTGCCTTGCTATCATGACTTCAGTGTTGCTTTGGCAGCAACTGTCAACTGTTTCCTCTTCCCTCTGACCTCCGCCCACCCCTCCCAGCTCCTAACTCACCATCTCTGCCTCAGTTACCTGTTTCTTCAACAGGTTGGCTGCTCCCTGGAATTCAATGACCTCATAGTTTTCCTGGTTTGTAGAACCCAGAACCAGCGTGATCCCTGAAACCTTTCTTTCTCTTTGCTCACCATGCCAAGATGGTCCTTTGGAGTCTTCTTTCTATTGGCCTTTTGATACCCTGGTCTATTTTCTATTTCACTTTTTGCAGAAACCATGTAGATCCAGGCTTTCTTCATGCCCACATTATTGTTAATACTCTGTCTAATCTAGTTGCCTCTCGTTTCTCCTCAGATTCAAACCAGCTTGCTCACTTCCAGATTAATCTTCCCATCTCTGTGTGTTTACACCTCCTTTGTTTGAGAACTCTTGGTTGTTTTCCATTGCCTATAGAAACTCTGCGCTGACCATATAACAACCATGTATTTACTCTGGGTCTTCCCCATACTTCGTGAACAAGCCTCACTTCTAAGATCTCATCTTTAGCCAGTCTTCTCCTTGGCCAATGAGGACTTCCTTGCCTGCTTCTCTACTTTTCCCTCCCTCCCTCCCTCCCTCCCTCCCTCCCTCCCTCCCTCCCTCTCACCTCATATCCTTCTTTCTGTCTACCACTCAGCTATCCCCTCAGTCTCAAGGAGGACTTTCCAAAAGGCACATTTATTCATCTTATAAATTTTAGAGATTCGAGCTAAACTAAAATATATAATATATCGACTTTTAACCCTGAATTTATATTAACATAGTAAGTAACTAATGCTGGCTATTGATTAGTTCAGTGTCTATTATGAATAAAAACGGGAAGTCATTATTTTCTTCTTTAATACATGCTATACATGAGGTAGTGGATACAAACCACTGAAAACACAGACTAGGTAACGACAGCAGTCTTGGGTGAGGGTACTCTAGTGTGTAGGAATAGTTTGATGCTGTTTCCTGAGCCATTATGTACTCCTGTGTCCCCTCAGGACTTCACTTAGGCAGTTCCTCTGCCATAAGTGTCCTTCCTGCCACCTCCTAGGACCTGCGTCCCCTCTGGCCCCTAGGACTTAAGTAAATGTTATCTCTTTCCTCGAACATTTGTGGGGAACCCCCTAAATAGGACGGACTTCCTCTCTTCTTCCACAGCTTTGGGTGTCTCCAACACTTTGCACTAGACTGCAAGCTTATTTTTCCTTCCAGATGCAGCTGCTGCCGGTGGAGATGGTTTTGGGCGCGCCTTTTGCACCCAGCACCGCACTCTCTAGACGGGCAACAGCAAATAACCTGGAAATTGTACGGGATGCCAGAGCCCTGTAGCCCCAGGAGCCCAGGCCAAGTCTGCCAGTCTCGTCCCAGTCGCAGCCTGTCCTGAATTCATTTCCACCTCATTAACTGGGGCCCAGTCCCGCCCCCGCGGCCCTCGCCCTGGTTCCTCCATTCTGACACGGCCGCCTCCCTTTTCTTCTTTCTCTCCCCCTGTCATCTTGCCAGCTCGGCTTCTATCGCTTCTCCTCATCTCTCTTTCTCTGGGACTCTGCCTGGGTCTCTGTCTTTGGGTGTTTCTGCGCCCTAGTCAGTCTGGGTTTGCGCTTCCTAGCCCCCCTACGCCCCGCCCCTTGCCCAAATCTCTCCAATCCCCAGGCTCGGGCTAGGCGCTCCGCTCTGCCATTGGTCAGCGCCAAGCTCCCCCGCCCCCGCCCTCCCGGCCCCCGCCGGGCCCCTCCATTCACTCAAAGTTTGGCTCTGGCGCTGCAGAGGGAGGGGGCGGCCCGGCCCGGCCCAACTCTGCCCCCGGCCGGCCCGACCCCGGCCCCGGCCCCCGGACAAGCCCTTATCTGATCCCAGCTCGGGATTTAAGAGTCTTGGCCCTGCCCGTCGCGCAGCTCCGCTCGTCACTCCTGCCCGCCCCATCTGTTCATCCGTCCGGCTGCCGGGTGGTCCATCCGTGGCCACTCCACCTCCGAGCCAAGGTAAGACTCTGGCCCTGATGAAGGAGTGCTGCCGCCCTGGCCCGGGTCCTATTCACTTAGAGACATCGGGGGGGGGGGCCCTCTAGCCCTTTGGTCCCTAACCAAGGTTGACTGGCCTCAGCAGAGCAATCCGAGTCTCCCTCCTTCAGCCCTGGCCGTCCCAAGTGGACTTTCCTGGGAAGGGCCCCTCATCAAGGGTACTTTGCTTAGGCTAGTCACCTCAGGCCTTGCCTGTAAGAAAGGGGCTTCCGTGATGTCCCCGCTTCGTTTGGCATACCGGCAGTTGCATGGGGCTCGTCCAGTTGCTAGAATGATTATTAGAAGACATAAGCCTGCACCCACCACACAGGCGTACCCATACTGCTCCCAGCAGCGACAGGTTACTCCTTCTCCCAGCCCTCCCCCTTACAGTGACACTTACAATAGTGACACACACTCATTGACGATGCTCTGATCAACAGTTTACACATGGGGAGAAAAACAAGCATTAGATCAGAAGACTCCGTCAGCCTCGTGTGCCGGGGACCCTTCTCTCTCCTCTTTCCCTTTCTCCTTTTCATTCCAACTCGGTTCCCACTTCAAGACACCCCTCCCTACCGACGCTCCTCAACTTGTCTCACGAGGAGAATTTCAGAAGGAGCAGGCTGTTTCTTCTGGAGTCAGAGGGTAGATTAGGGCCTATGAATTGAGCCTCCAGAGAGTTCCCTTTCCCATTCTATCTCCTCCAACTGGGACTAACCAAGGGCACTAGTGTTAGGAAAGAACTGATTCTAGGGAGAGCTGAGGCCCAGGATGGTTAGAAGGTCAAAATAGGAAGAAGAAAAAAAGTAGTGGGGTTAGGTCTTCTGGTATCCTGGGATTTCATTCCAGTAACTGAAGTGTGAGGATGACCAAGAGGTGAGGATATAAAGAAACAAAAACAGAGTTGGACCCAAAGGGGAGGCAAGCTTAAAGCCTGATTAGGTTGCTTATCAACACAAATTCTGACGAGATTTCTGGCCAGACTGCCCTGGCTGTGGTGTATGATTTTTTTTTTTCTTTCCTTATGGAACAGACTGCTTTATGTAGTCTGAGAGGGCAGGAGATGGTGAAGGAAGGTTGGGGAGCCTCCTGTTTGGGATAATGTGGAAGGCATTGAGAGACTAGCATCATGAGCTCCCAGTTACCATGAGCTCAATTGAGTCTCATTGCGAACACTTTTCCCTGATCTCCAAGGAGTTTTGACTATGTTCCTGGAATGATGGCAATTCCACCCTCTGCCAAAGGGTAGGGCTTGTCAGTTCCCCAGGGTGTAGACTGGGTATGGGGACCAAGTCTAGAAGGAACCAGGTGTCCTGGCTCATGACTGGTTCTTCAGGAAGGAGGAAAAGGGGAAGGGGGGGGGAGACAGCATCATGCCAAGGGGAGGGTCCAGGGCTGGACCCAAGAGGCAGTAGACTTGACCCAGGCAGTGCCAATCTCTCCACCCACCCGCCCAGCCTTTGGTGGTGGTGGCATGGGAGGGAGGGAAGGAGGGGGAGTTAGGGGTGATCTGGGCCAGTCCAGCCTCCCAACGCCCTTGCCAACCTGGGTCCTGAAAGGAACTGCTGTTTTCTGAGCCATCCCCCCAGCCCCCATCCAGAGCCCAGAGCAGCCAAGTTGTCTCAGCGGATATCAAATGGCAATGACTCCACTGACTGGGGGGTGGTTGGGGGGGGGTATGGATCCATTCCTTGTGTAGCCCTAATGCAGAATCCTACTGCTTTCCCTTACCCTGGGGGTGGGGGGATAACATCTTTCCAACATGTACCCATATATCTTTGTGGGGGGCGGGCACGTGTTTATGTGGAGGATTAGCTGGCATTTCCCAAGCTCTCTCTATGGCTTCCACCTGCACTCTGCATGTGCTCGTGTACACTAGCTTTGCTGGCTTGGGCTAGAAGGGAAGTGATGGGCAGAAGACCCAGGGACCTTCCTCCCCCTCTTTCCCCTAGGAACCAGGGAGGCTGGGATGTTCAGATCCGGGTGGGCTCGTAGGCAGTTCTTTACCTTTGTGCTGGGACTGGTGGGGTAAAGAGTTTCAAAGGCACTGGTGGTTGAGTGGCGTAGCGAGGCCCATGTCCATGAAGGACATTTCTGGGTCTCCCGGGCTGGGTTTCTGCGCACAAGATGCAAAGACAGGGGGTTGAGGCGCGATGCACTGGCGCGGAGACATGAGTCCCTAAATTTTCCTGTAAAAAGTTATTTAGGATGGAAGAAAAAAAAGAAGGGGGGAAAAAAAAAAGCAACTCCACTCTCCCTCCCTTCCCTGGCCTAGATTCTTCTCTTGCCTGACTGGTCAGTGCTACTGTCCAGACTGAGGCCAAGTTGTCCAGGACAGTAGCGAGGCCCTGGAAAGGGCAGAGAGAAGGAATAACATGAGGTACCCTGCTGAGAGTAAACTACAGGAAGACTGGCCAGAAAGGGGAGTTTTGGACTCCAAACGTCTCAGCACAGAATGAAGGGCAGTTGCCCGAGGCCACTCCGGAGAATGGAGAGTTTTTGCATTCACCTCATCACCTCAGTCTGAGGCCAAGGGCTTTTTCCCCTCATCAGAGACTAGTGTCCATGCTGTCGCCATTCTTCATAGAGAGAGTACGTCCTGGGTGGCCCCTCTCCACCCTTCCCCCCCCCCCCATCAGAACCTTGAAAGGGCAAAGAGAAAAGGATTGTGGGAGCAACCCTCCTGTGGGTGTCTGCTAGCCTGGAGCCCGGATTTGAGGTGGTGGGGAAGGGAGGGGCTGTCTTTGGAATGTGGGAGAGAAGTCAGAGCTAAGCTGTGTGGTCTGCAGAAGAAGCCTGGAGACGTGGGGGCTCCAGATGACTGGGTTAATACATGGCACTTCTGTAGTTCTTCCAGCGGCAGAAAACCCAAGGAGAGATTAGGTGCCAGGAGAGAAGAAGCCCCGTAAAAAGAAGGCATTTGAAATTATGATTGGGAAGGAAAAGGAAACACATTTCTGGAAGTTTAAAAAAAAAATAGCTCCAGGGGTTGGAAAGATGGCTCAATGGTTAAGAGCACTTGCTGCTCTTTCAGAGGACCTGGGTTCAGTTCCAGCACCCACATGGCAGCTCAAAGCCACCTGTAACTTCAATTCTAGGGGATCTGACACCCTCTTCTGGCCACCCGCACACATGGGTTGCATGCACTCAGGTACATATGTGACATTCCCCCCACACCATGATAAATTTAAAAAAAAGTCCCAACCAAAAAGCCCATCATTAAGGCTTCCGAAAGGAGCTGTGAAGTTCTGAAGTACAGGGCTTATGTAACAACTGTCAAGAGGCTTCTCCTGGATGCCGGTGTGACCCTAACTCGCCACCTCTTCACTCTGAGAAATGACACACACAGTGAGTGGTTCAGAGCATAGCCTTGGAATCCCCCTTCCTGGGTTTAAGTCCTGGTTTTACCAGTTAGTAACCACACGGCGTTCCTCATGCGTTTGTCGGGGCTAATCATAGTTGTGAGGATTACAAGAGTCAATATTTGTAAAGGATTTAGAAGGTGGGTAGCATGTAAAAGGTGTGGTGGCTATTAGCTTTCTCTAGGCTCTAAGCCTTTCTACTCCGCCATCTTTACTGGCTCCTGGGACTGGCCCCAGCCCTCCATAGTGGTTTTCTGGGCCTTCATCCTAGATCTGGGAAGGCAGAAGAGTTATTGAGAAGTTAAACACAGGGTTCCTGTTTCATGCCAAAAGACTGGCTGTTACCAGAAGCAGGGCCTTCATACCACAGCCCATTCTTCCCATGAAATTTGTGCCAAACAGATGTCCTGTCTTCAATTCAGACTCAGTAACTGTGATCTGTCAAGCACCCACCCCTTCTCCAGATAATCGCGTCTTCCTAGCAACCTCTGCTTTTTAGCCAAAGATGCAAGTTTCTACCCCCTACTAGATCTGGGGTAGCTCTATCTATCTTCATGTATTTCTTTTCCCACCCATGCATGGCTCTGTCTCCCCTCTCTTCTGTATGGTGCATGCATGTGTTCATGTGTGGATGTGGGTGCACTGATATTTGCAGAGTGTAGAGGGCAGAGGTTGAGTTGTTGAGTGTCTTCCTCAGTCTTTGTCTGTCTCGTATTTTAAGCTAGGATCTCTCATTGAAGCTGGAGTTCATCAATTTAGCCGGACTGACTGGCCAGCAAGCCCCAAAGGTCTTTCTGTTCTCCCCGGTACTGGGATTATAGGCATGCTCCCTGTGCCTGGCTTTTATGTGGGTACTGGGTGTCCAAACTCAGGTACTAATGCTTGGGTAGCAAGCCCTTTCCTGATTGAACCATCTCCTCAGAACCTTGGGGGGGGGCGGGTTGCGGTGTGTGTGTGGGTGTCTTATGAAGCTTGTTGTGTATTCAAGGATGACCTTGAACTTCTGATCCCATCTCCACTTCTTGAGTGTTAAGGTTATGGTCTGTATCACCGCACCTCCCTCCAGGCCTGGTTTGATGTGGTGCCGAGGGTGGAACCCTGTGCTTTGTACATGCTGGGTAAGCTCCCTACCAGCTGAGCTGTGTTCCTAGCCTGCCTGCCTGTCTCTTGGTCTCTTCACTGCACATCTCTTCCTTCTCGGCTGGCTGAGGTGGCCTTCTCTGCGTCTGTCCGCTGATCAGCCAGTCAGTCTCGACAGCTTAGGTACTGATGATGGCCTCCATCACGACTTCCCTGACTCTGGCCTCTCTCCCCGATTCCTTCCTTCTGCGGCTCCATGTTTGGCACTGTCATCACGGAGCAGTGGTTTTTATCTTGTCGCTTCCATTCCTGTTAGCACTAGATGGACATTTCCAGTCGCAGGATTCAAGCGACTTTCTGCTGAAACACCCTCCCCTCCTGAACCCCAACTCTTGTGTTTTCCAGGGTCTGACCCTGAGGGACCCGTGCAAAGACAGTCCCCGAGTACACTCTTCCACCCACTCTTGGACATCAACAACCATTCCAAGGTCCACCTGCCTGAAAATTACCATACTCTTTTTTTTCCCTCTTCCTGTTCAACCATCTTGCTTTATCTTTTCGTCTTTGACTTTTCCCAGGATGCCTCATACATGGCAAACGTTAGAGGGGATATTCCATCTTTCTTACTCGCTAATAAGTTCCTCTAGGACAAGCCTATGACTCTGTCATATTGAGGACCGCCTGAAGCAAGGGCAAGACTTCCCTCTTTGGTCCCAAGGATGCAAAAAGGCTCTGTCTACCTTGTATCTAGGCAGGACTCTGCTCATTTGGGATGAGTACCCTGATTTTAGAGATTTAAGTGGGACTTCTCCAGTACCATGTGTGTGAGACCCCATTACCCAACTCTCTAGGGAGCTTCAAGAATGATTCCTCATCAAACAGCCATTTCATCTGGTGGGGACATCTTCACCTTGAGAGTAAACGCCATGGATGCCTGGACTCCAGTTTCTTGTCCCGTAAGCACTGTTGGTCCCTCAGAGGGAGGTCTGACTCCAGCTTGAAGCTGGGTTTGTCAGCTAGTGTCTGGGGTGGAAACAAAGCTAGAGGTCAGAGTCCAGTCTGGGACAGTCACATTGTCTTGTCCATACTTCTGAGCAGGGATGTGCAAGGTGAGACTGTGGGGACGCCATGCAAGGTGGGTGTCAGCCTGGCCTCTTAGAGTTACATTCTCCTTAGAGTAGACCCCTCAGCTCTTCTCTTCCCAGTCCTAACTCTGAGACCCAAGTACACACCTCACTCACTCCATGTCTAAACCCTGGCTGATCCCATGATTGAAAAAGACACATAGGAAGCTTATACAAAGTAAAGATGAGTGTCTGAGGCTGTCTAGAGCAGTGGCTCTCTCTCTCTCTCTCTCTTTTTTTTTTTTTAAATCTCAGCATCCCTTTACATTGAAAATTTTCTGAGGACTCCAAAGAGCGCTATTTGCGTGGGTTGTATCCATTGATAGGCAGGATGTTAGAAATGAATGCTGAGGAGACTTAAGACCATTCATAATTAATTTAAAAACAATGATAACCTCATTGCTTGTTAATGTGAAGGTTTTAAATGAAAATAGCTATGTTTTTACAAAACAAAGGTTTAGTAAGAGTGACTCTACCTTTTATCCACACAAATCTTTTTAATGTCTAGCTCAGGAAAAATTAGTTGGTTCCTTCTGTTTGCTTCTGCATTTAGTATGCTGCAATATCACATGCCGTGTACCCCTGGGAAACCCCACTGATCACCCTTGAAATAATGAAAGTGGAAGAATAAATAATGCATGGTTAGCACTGTGACAAGGTTTGACCTCAGAAAGCTTCTAAAAGCGCCTCCAGGAACCCCTGTGGGTCCCTAAGATATCTCTCCAGAACTGCCAGTTTGAGGAACTGCGGGGACATTTATAAAGGTGAGTATCTTGACTGGTGTCCCTCAGTGGGGTCTTCTCAGTGTTTCCACTGGGAAGACAGAATGGGGCAGTGGTTAGCCCATGTGGGCTCTGGGAGATGCTGCCTTTTGAGGTTGAATCTTAGCTCCTCTATCTACTAGCTGTGTGACCTTGGGCAAATGCTTAACATCCTTGCTTCTGTTTTCTCCCCTGTAAAATGGAGCATTTAAAAGGCATCTGCTGCCAGGCGTGGTGGTGCGTGTCTTTAATGCCAGCATCCAGGAAGCTGGGCAGCAAGATCACAAGTTCAAGACCTGTCTGGGCTACACAGTGAATTCAGTGTCAGTCTGACCACCTTGGTGAAACACTGTCTCAAAATGAAAAGGGTAAATAAGGGCTGGGATATAGCTTACAGGCAGAGTACTTGCCAAGCATGTATGAGACCCTAGGTCCGTTTCCTACTACAGAGAATAAATAACTTAAGCATCTGTTGTTTAGGGTGCAGAGAATGACGGGGCATTGGAAAAGTGCTTAGCATAGTACTTGGTACAAGTGCTTAGCACAGTGCTTGGTACTGGGAGCTGCTGTGTTCCAGTGTCTTGTCTCTGCGTTCACTGCCTATCAGACGAAGAGGTGGTAAGGACCGGAAGTCGTCTTTCCGTGGTACAGAAGGCACCTCTTGGCTCAGAGAGCAAGTGACTCACGCAAGGCTGCAGGGCAAGTTGGGTTGTCTGGTCTTGAACCAGGAGTCTGATTTAGGCCTAGCCTTGTGTTCTCTCTATCACACCATGAGTTAGGTGCTAGTTTTCAAAGTGGAAGGAAACAGGTTTTACCCCCCCACCCCCTTAGTAAGCTCAGGAGAAGTACCCGGGATAGAATGTGGGAGGGGCGACTTTCTAGTATCCATTAAGAAGAAAGAAAGAAAGCTGGGACGACATTCTTAAGCTTGAGATTTTCTCTCTGTGTGTAAAGTATCCTCTACCCTCTCTTTTGGGGCTTACTGGTCCAGGCTAGAGGAATTCTGATTAAACTATACAGCAGCTCAGGTGGTGACCTTTCCCCTGCACGCTGCCTGTAGCCTCTTGCCAGGTTCTTACCCTCTTCCTCAGAGCTCCTATCACCCCAGGCCTCTGAGCCCTTGCCCTGCACCCTGGCCCAGGTCTAGTTGGTGTGTGCTGGGGGTGGACATGAATTGGGAACAGGTGCACCCCCTTGGGAAGGGGTAGCCTGGCTTGCTGGTCATGTGGTTAATTCCCTTTAGCTGGGCAGCAGATATTACTTTGTGGGTTCAGACTGGCCTCCCTGGAAGATCCCAAAGGGCAGTGGCCCTTGTTCTTAGTCGCCGCACTTGCCTTCTCTGTCCCCACAGCTGCCCCAGTAGAGGTCTTATAAGAGGGCAGAGCACTGGACAAGGGAGAGCGCTCAACAGGAAAAGGGCTTGCTGTGCCTGAGGACCTGAGTTCAGATCTCCAGCACCCATGAAAAATCTGGGTGTTGCCTGCACCGGTGGAGACTTAGGTAGCTCCCTAAGATTTGCGGGCCAGCCAGCCTACCTGAGATGGCAAGCTCCAGCTTCAGTGAGTGAGTGACCTTGTCTCAAAAAATAAAGCTCTAGCAGAAGTCACGTGACATCAACCTCAGGCCTCCACACACCCAGCCACCTACCCACCCACTCAGAATCAGAGGGCAGCCGCCAAGGAAGGAGAAGACCAGAGACCCACCCCAAAATCTGAGCATCCTGAGTTTCAGAGGTTCAGATCCCTCTATTCCTGAAGCCTGCTCGTTCTGGCCCATGGCCTTCACCAGCTGTGGCTCTGAGCTTCGGCTTGGGACCTTGCTCTCTCATTCTGGTGTTCACAGTCCTCCCCACAAAATTCCCCTGACTACATAGCAAAACAGAGGTAAGGGGTGGGTGGACTCAGGCTGCCCACCATAGCCCCTCTCCTAACTCCTGTCCCCAAGGCCTTCCCTGTTTAGGCTGTCCTTGGTCAGTGGCAGGTTTGGAGGCCCTAGTCGAATCTCCTTCCCTGGCTCTTGGTCAGTGACCCCAGGGGAGCTGCTAGGGCTAAAATCGCCTCAGTCTCAGCCTTGCCCCACCCTGTCTCCCACTGCCAGCAGCCCCCCAGCTCCCGCCCCTGGGCTGTGGGACAGTGGAGGGCTGAGGGGCTGGCTCTGCATACTAATGTCCGGCCCATTGTCAAAGCCCCTTTGTGTCAGAGAGCTCCATTGAGGCGGCTCTGGGGCGGGCACAATGGGGGCTCTGTCCCCAAGTTCCCCCAAACAGTCACCTGCTTTCAGAGCCTCCCCCAACCACCCCTCACCCGCCCCAGTGTCCGGAGAGCCCAGAGAGCATGGGGGGGGGGATCCCGGGGGGGGGGGGGGGGGGGGAGAGTATGTGGGCAGCACGACACTCCCCCCACTTTGGGCAGGCTGGGGAGATGGACATTTGGCAGGGCTGACTGTGGAGGGCAAAGCCTGGACCACAGGGGTGGGGGTGGTCTGTGGAGGGAGTTGGAATGCAGGTCTGTGAGGCCCATGACAGGACAAGGGTACACACAGCCTGCCCAGGCCTCCTTCTCTATGCCCACAGCCTGGACCAGTGGCTGCCCAGCCCTTTTTTTTTTTATCCTAGCTCATGGACACATGGCTCATATATGCAGAGACACACAGGCACACACTCATCTATGCGGCCCCACACCCGCTCCAAGCCCACACCCAAGCAGATGTGCCCAGATAGAACATGCAGAGCCGGGCTCCCAGGCTGCATGTCCACACCACCCTCCGTCAGCACGTAGGCCTGCATACCTCCTCTCTCCGCTTCACTCCTTTTCCTCCCGACCTCCTCCAGCAGTTGCGGGCACCTCAGTACCATCCCCCTCCCCGCCCCTCGCTGCCCTCTGCTGCTCTGACACAGGTTTTAACAAGTTTGCACTTGTTGTGACCTCAAGAATGTGGCCCTGGGGCGGGGAATGTCCTGCTGCCCCAGACTTTACCTGCTTATACGTTAACCATGGACACAGCCTCCGCCGGCCAAACTTTGAGTACAGCTTTCCTACCTCTACCCCAGCCGTGGAGTGAGGTCGGTGGACCAGGACCCCATCCTGGCATTGAATCAAGTGTGTGTGTGTGTATATATATATATATATATATATATATATATATATATATATATATGCACGTGGTTAGCTAACATACCTTGATCTGGTGCAGGCACTGGGGCACTCTTTTGCATTCCCCCAGAACACTCCCCACATCCCAAGCCCTCGTGGCCCTGAGAGGTAGACAGGACAACTGTCATTTTTCCAGCAAGACTGAGACCATGAGATGAGGTGCCCTAGTGACAAGGTGGGGGCTGGTCCCTTGCCTCAAGTTTTGCTGTGTTTTTTTTGTTTGTTTGTTTTGTTTTGATACTGGCTGTTTCTGGCTCTACTCAGACCGTCCGTCTCCTGCTGCTATGGAATTTTACCATAGCTGTCTTGACTCACCTTTCTCAGAAAGAAGTTGTGGGCATGGTAACGGGAGGAGCAGAGAAACAGCAGGTAGAGGGACCTTCGCTAGGCTTCTGGGTCTAGAAAGGGTTTCAGAAGGTCACTTGGAGCAGGGTGCACCTACCTCTCCTCACTTCCTACACTGCCATCGGCCCTACTCCTGCTACTGACGCTGGGGAGCTGCAGAGATGAACTGCTCAGCTTCACAGCTGGGTTTAGAGCTGGAGACCACGTTGGCTGCGAGTCTTCATGGTACCTAGTTCTGCCCTTCCCGGTTCATATATCCCTATCTGTATAACTGTGCTGGGTGCCTGTGCCTTGGCTAGCATTCTGATCTGGGACTCCTTTCTAGTAGCTTGGAGTAGATGCTGTAGAGGGGGAAGAAAGAGAGGCCCCCTGACACTCTGGAGACTCCAGGGCTGAGCTGACTTCAGAGGTGCACTGGGTCCTGGGAGGGTGGATGGGAGCTCCAGCCACAGGAGCTCCAGCAGAGAGCAAGCTGCTTAGTGAACACGGATCTCCTGGATGCTTCCCTTACATAAGAACTGCAGAGGAACAGCAGGATCCTTCCATTCCTATTTCTTCCTCTACTCCTGATACTTCCCTCTGGCTGCCGGATTCAGCCTAAATCACCTTACCCACTGGTCTCTGGACCTCATCCATCCCGCCTAGTTGTGTTCTTCTGCCTCTAAATGTCTTGTTTTGGTGAAAGAAACCTGCTTACTGGAGCAATTAGTTGGGGGCCTGGTGCTGTGTGTGTGTGTGTGTGTGTGTGTGTGTGTGTGTGTGTGTGTGTGTGAGAGAGAGAGAGAGAGAGAGAGAGAGAGAGAGAGAGAGAGAGAGATTGCTCAAGAACAGCAGGTAACATTTGCCTTAAAGAATTTCCCAGGTGTGAGGTGTTACTATTCACAGGAGGAAGCAGAAAAGGGAGAAAGTCTATGTCTCTGGTAAGAAGATCTCTGTGTAGTCACCTACAAAACAAAGGTTGGGTGGCCTAAGCAATAGCTCACATGACTATCAGAACCCCTGTAGGTAGTGGGATTTCTAAATGTCTCTGAGGAACTCTCTGTCCATTTTTATAGCCTGCAGAGACAGCATTATCGAAGGTGTCTCCGATTCTCTCTAGGGATGGCACTAATTTGTTTCTGGGTTGACTGCTGCAGGAGGTGAGGGAGGCCCTAAGCCCCGATGGGAGGGAGAGTCAAATCAAACACTCCCCAGGTTGGGTGAGCACAGGGAACAAGCTCCGTGGATAATGGATAATATTTCAAGTGCAAACCAACTGTCACTTCAGGACCCCAGGGTCAGATCTTGTAGGGAGAAAGAAGGTGGGATGAAGGCCAGGGCTACTGCTCTGCTGCTGATGTAAAGCAATGTGTCCCACTGGCAAGCTGTGTGATCTTGGGGACGTTGCTCATCCTTAGAAAGGACATTGAGGGGACTGAATGGGAGGTGCGTGGAGGCCTCCCAGCACCCTGTGACTCAGGGCAAGGTGACAAGCACAGACTGGGTTCAGCTTGCAGTGCAAAACCCTCTTAGTGTATGTAATGTGTGTGTCTCTTGTTGGATGCTGTTCTTGCTGGTTGTAATTCTATTTCTGCTTAGGTTATTACCTTTCCCCTCTCCTGGACCGTACTTGATAATCGTTCCTATTGTATTTAGTTTTGTATTAGGTTAGACCTCTGATTTAGACAAAAGGGAGAGAGGTCGTGGGGAGCTGTTCCGTCTATGATCTTGAAGCACCAGCCCTAGAGATGCAGCAGGTAACTGCTCCACCTGCCTATGACTTTGAAGTACATGCCCCTGGGGTGTGGCCTTGAGGATCCTTACGACCTGGGATGCACACAGGCAGCTCTCTCGTGGTTTTGGATGCTGAGACAGACCAGGCAGAAGAACGGTGTGGACTATAGCTCGGCTTTCCAGGACCCTACGGTAAATCTCTCATGCAGTAGTGAGTTTTTATCCCCTAACAAATTCCTTGCCCTTTAAGCAGACTCCGTGGATTTCTCGAATTATCTTAGCAGCTTTCTGGAGCATGAGCAAGCCAACTAACTCTCTAAGTGTGTTTCCATGCCATTAACACGAAAGCAATGCCATCACCAGCCTCCTGGGGAAGATCGGTCCACGCATCACATCACGTGGAGCAATCAGCAGAATAAGAGCATGTGGGGAGGGTTGGGATGGGGCCGGTGGGGACACTGTGGGGACACAGACGAGGGTGCAACCCACACGGGGGCTGGAGGCCTTCTGAACGGTCTTCAGAGAAAGTGACATCCGAGCTGGATCCTGCTGGAAGAGAAGAAACAAGACAGCAAAGTGGGATTAGCAGAGGCCCTGCTTTGCAAAGAACTGTTTGTAGGTTTATGTTCCTAAAAGCCAAAGATGCTTGCTGTGGCTGGTGGGCAGAGGATATGTGGGAGACGTGGATGGACCATAGAGAATATTTCAAAGGTCAGACTGTAAGGGATGTTGTCCCATGGGACCTTCTGGGAGCTTTAGAGACATGTCCCTCAGCTTCTCCTCAACCCTTTCCTTCCTTGCCTCTCTCCCTTTCTCTCAAGACTCTCTTGCCTTGGTCACACTGTCCTGGGGGCACTGGGTCTGCCTGGAGGACCTCTTGATCTAGGATTAAAGCGTCAGCAGTTTTAGGTCATGGCTTGGCATCGATTCTCTCCCGCCATGAAAGAATGACCCACTTCCCGCTGAGAACTGGATTTCTGGCATTAAGGCATTCCTGACAAGCAGACTTCCGACTGTATGCAGCCTCAGTCAGTGTCTCCATATGCCCACCTCCACCCTGAGGGCAGGGGTAATTCTGAGGAGGTGAGGCTAAGGCTGACCTGCAGCAAAGACCAGGACACTAGATAGAGCGCAGCTTTCCAGTCCAGAGTAAAGGCTGAGGGGGGACTGAGTCCATGTCCCCCAAGCACCCAGAGGTTCTATAGGAGTCTAAGAGGGAGGTTGTGCTGGGATAAAGCATGATATACACACACTGTAAGAGCAGCCCAAGGGAAGGAAAAGTAATATATGGAGTGCTAATCATGTGTGCGTGGGTGTGTATGCATGGAGGACAGATGACAGCCTGTGGGAGCTGGCTCTCTCCTTCCACCGTGCAGGTCCCAGGGGCCAAACTCAGCACCTCCACCCACTGAACCATCTCACTGTCCACTTTGGGCTCTTTTAAGTATAAATACCAGGCACTGGGGAAGAGACAAAAAATGAACAAAAACATATAGAATAAGAGTCAGTTCGGGAGCTGGAGAAATGGCTCAGCAGTTAAGAGCACTGCCTGTTCTTCCCGAGGACCAGGGTTCAATTCCCAGCATCTCCACATGGCAAATCACAATTGTCTAATTCCAGTTTCAGGGCATCTGAGGCACACACATATATGCAGACAAAACATATATACTAAAACTAAACATTAAAACATTTTTTCAAAGAATCAGTTCAGAAGAGCTTCGTATTTGGGGGTAGATGGAGGGGGCTCTTAGTGCAAGGAGGGGAACAATGAAACAATCCCTGGGGGAGCTGCCCTGGGTGCCTCTACACTAGAGAGTGTCTCTTCTGCCTCTCCTTTTGCCTCTTGGGCCCTCCATCAACCAGGTCAAGCCCTCCGTCATCACTAGACAATATAACTTCAAGATGACAGATTAGCAAATGCATGGAGAAGGGACCTTCAGCAGGGATCTTATCATTCTCTTTCTTACCTCTCTCTCGTTGAGACAGGGTCTTGCTATGTAGCTCTGGCTGTCCTGGAACTCACTATGTAGACCAAACTGGCCTTGAACCTACAGAGATCCACCTACCTCCGCCTCCGGAGTGCTGGGATTCAAGGCATGGCTCCTTCTCTTTTCTTTTCTTTTTTTTTTCTCTTTTTGGTTTCTCAAGACAGGATTTCTCTGTGTAGCTTTGTGCCTTTCTGGAACTCACTTGGTAGCCCAGGCTGGCTTCGAACTCACAGAGATCCTCCTGGCTCTGCCTCCCTAGTGCTGGGATTAAAGGCGTGCGCCACCACCGCCCGGTTCTTTCTCTTTTCTAAAGTGGGGATCGTGACTGGGCTCCCAGGACTCCCAAAGAATAAGTCCTATCCACTCAGAGCCTCTCTAGTATCCTAGATGATGGTGATAGATCAGGTGCCAGAATATAGTCTTCTGAGGGCTTGGGCATCCTAAGCCTGGAGGAGCCTGCTAGCTTCCTGGAGCCTCTAAGTTTGGAAGTAGGTGAGGGGCCAGAGAGCAGTCTTAGAGGAATTCAGCTCTGTTCAGCATTTCTTGCTGTATGCTTTCTCTGGCTCTTGGCAGGCTGAGGGGGTTCTGGAGAAAGCCTCATCGGGAATAAGGGGGGCTGGGTAGAGCAGTGAATTGGAAGCCCCTAGAATTCTGAGGCTCTAGTAACTCCTACCCACCAATCGCAGGTACCCTAGGGAAAGCAGTAATAAGGCCTCGGTTCAGCTTGAGCGGCATCAAGCCCTCTGGGGTATGGAGAAGCAATATGAGTAAATCCCTGTGAGACTTGGAGAGAGCTTCTGGCTTGCTATTAAGTAAATGTCAGCAGTCACCTCACCTTTCTGAGTCTTAGCTTCTTTAATTCAGGGGAATTTTTTTCTTCATCTGCAAAGTACAATAATAATGATATCTTTATTTGCATAAAGGTCTTACAGATTTCACATACTTTCTTATCTCTCGTAATCCTGAGCACACAATCAAAGTTTATTGCCTCCTTCGATGAGGAAAATGAACCCTAGAGGGATTAAGAGATTGACTGAGGTTCCCATAACCTGTAACTGACGAAGACCAGAATGGCAGACAGTGGCAATGGAGAAAGAGAACTGGGCTATAGCATGGAGGCACCAGGGTAAAGAATAGGTTTCGTTTGTTAGACTAACTCCATTGAAAATGGTTTTCTGTGTGACTTATGTTAGGAAGATTCTAGGCTCAGCCAGAAAACAAAAAAA